>JARSSU010023789.1:0-59438 GCA_029619165.1 Eurosta solidaginis
AAAAAAGCTACAAAATGATATAATTGTATTCGTCCTCAAATGCCACAAAATTGACACTTCCAATTGGGATGCAATCCTGACCTATCTATGCTCAACCAAGTTACCAGAGAGCACGCTGGCTCTTTGGGAGCAAGTATATACCATAAAAATGGACATATCCAAGTAGGAGGATATGGATAAATTCCTGTCTAATCGGTTTCAGACACTTGAAAACAGTGTCTGGTTTTACAGGGCATACCACTTCGAAAGTGCAAAACCAAACGCGTCACGACAATCGTCAGAAACCCCTACGAAAAGACTTGGTGCTTTTCAAGCAAAAGCATGCAAGCAAACAATAAAATCAATTGTAAAATGTGTAAATCACCCTGAACACAGATACGCAACTGTTCACGCTTCTGCGAGTTAACCCCAGTAGAAAGGATATAATTTATAAAATCCACAAGTGGCTGCCTGAATTGCTTATCCCCAGGACACACACGTGACGAAGTGCACCAGTTCCTACAAACTGTTCCAAATGCACTCTCGTCACCACACGCTCCTGCATGCGGATACATCTCAGCCACACGGTTGTACGCAAGCCTTTCAAAGATGCGGATAATATCCCAACCACATCAAAACACAGGCGCCGACAATCTGCAAAACAGAATGTAAAATCCTGTCATGCCAATTCCAGCACAGGCGTGCTATTAGGAACTGCTCGCGTACTCATTCACCATATGGTACCGACTTCTCCGCGCGGGCATTAATTGATTCAGGGTCTGAATGTTCTTTCATGACAGAAAGACTGAAACGAAGAATCAATTTGCCGGCGAGGAAAAAGCATGCCCAAGTGTCGGGCCACTAATGCAGTATCTGCTCAAGTTAGAGAGGCATCCACCATCGATTACGTTCACCAGTGGATCCATGCTTCAGCTTGACTACTCCAGTTCTGATTCTAGCCAAACTTACTGGGAATCTGCCATCCTGCCATATCAACACGATGACTATGCAGGCATTCCCAGACTTGGTCTGGCAGACAAGAGGTTTCTACGTCAACGAAGATGTAGACCTCATACTTGGTGGAGACTATATCCCCAAATTATAATGAGCGGTCTGAAAAAGATTTGTACTTAATAACTTCTGGCCAAGAGACAGTGTTCGGTTGGATACTAACCGGTCGAGTTGAAGCACGAGTCCAACGAAGAGCATCGTGTCATTTTACAAACGAGGTTGCATTGGACAACCAATTAAAAGCTTTCTGGGATAGAAAATGTTCCCAAAAATAAAATGCTTAATGAAGAAGAAAGGTATTGTGAACAGTTATTTAAGGAAACGACAAAACGTGATGAAAATGGGAGGTATACAGTTTTGCTACAGTCAGGCAGGATTACCCTGAGAATATTAAAATTAGCACCGTCCCTAAAGCTCGCATGTTCACAATTCTTCAGAAATGAGGGGCGATTACTGAAAACCAAGAGTTAGGAAAAGAGTATGTTCGGGTGTTGTCAGAATACGAAACACTTGGACATATGAGAAAAATCAAGAATAATTATCCTGTCCCATCACGCGTCAAGTCCTAGTCTAAACGACATACTCCACCCAGGTCCAGTACTCAAGCACAGACTTGCCCATTTTAATTCTATGTTGGAGACTGTACCGCTGGTCTTTAATAGCGACATAGAAAAGATGTATAGGCAGATTTGGGGGACCGATAATCACGCCAAATTTCAAAGAATTGTCCATCGAACATCCACAAACGAACTAAAGACTGTCACATTTGGTGTAAACTGCGCCCTACCTCACGATACGGTCACTTCTACAATTGGCTGATGATGTAGAAAATACCCACCCAATAGCATCGGGTATATTACGAGAAAGTATGTATGTCGACGACGTTTTATCTGGTGGACATACCAATAGCGTCAACTATCAGAGCAAGAAACGAAATCGCGAAGCATTGCACTCAGCTGGCTTTCCATTGCGCAAGTGGACATCAAATTGTGAGAATATCCTTCAGGACATCCCCAAACAAACGGATCTGCTCAGCGAGGACTTCCTAGCGTTGAAGAGGCTAGCCTCGGTGAAGGCACTCGGAGATACGATGGAACGCGCACTCAAACATGTTTTACTTTCAGCAGGAGCTTTAGAGAATGGCGAGAACATCACCAAACGCGCAATCCTATCCGCTATAGACCAAACTTTTCGACCATTTAGGCTGGATTGCACCATGGTCATAGTGGCAAAACTACTAATGCAGAATATCTGGTTAGAGGGCACCGGGTGGGACGGAACCTGTCTCCCCAACTACCTTAGAACGGTGGGAAAATGTCACCCAACACTATAGCGAAAGACATCAACGAGCCTCCCTTTATGGCGAGAAACCAGCTCATGCTCCGTCTTATCCGAACCCAATACTGGATACCTAATGCCAAGACCATGATCAGGTAAGCCATCATCCACAATTGCAAACCTGCATTATTCACCGTAAGCTTTCACTTTTGCCCAGGTTAATTCGAAACGGTCAGAAAAACAAGTAAATATATCGGTAACTTTCTGAAGCTAATCATGAAACTATAATCAAGGCAAAGGGATAATCGTCGAAAGCTGTGATAGCACTAAGTCAATCTAGAAACGATAATCAAGTCAAGGGCATAATCGTCGAAAGCTGTGATAGCACTAAGTCAATCTAGAGACGAGTGGTAGGCTTATTCTCTTTGATATTTAAGCCAGACATGCATGAACACCGCTGCGTAGAGTTGCTATTAGTCGGGCTGAAGGATAGAAGTAGACGGATAGCGGAGAATACGGTGTAAGTGCAAACGAAATTTAAAAACGTGGATCCGTTAGTGCTTGCTGAATGCAAATGCTACAAGTAGACGTAAAACCGCGGCACTCTTCAATGATGAACCGTTAGATAAATGGTAGATGATTGAAGGTAAAAGCCTCGTCACATAAGCAGTTTTTCATAAAGATGCGTTTAACACAATCTGAGTAGATTGCGTGTATTTGTATGGGGAACGGAAGATCGAGCGACACTAGCGCCATGAAAAAGTAGCCATCTTCCAACTTTTGTTGCAAGTAAAGCATAGGATGAAGAATTTGACATTTGATTTGGCTAAGGGTGCTTTCTCACTTTACAAGTGAAATTACTTTTTCCACTTGTTGTTACTTTTCTAAATATTTTCACAGTTAAAAACTGCAATTTAGTAATGAATAGAACACAAAATATGTTAGCAAGTATTTGTCTTGTATAGAGAGAACCTTTATAACACTGATTAACGAAATTTTGTATGTGAATGGGCAATTCGAGATAACTGCAACTGCCTCGTCTGAAATTCCTTTATACATATTGTAACGCTTTTACTTGCAAATCCTCTTATTTGCAATCTTCTGCTACTGTTCGAATCACTGAACTGTTGAATATACTCCAATATTGAATAATGGAAAATGGCCTTTATTAAAGTACTTCACAATAACACTTATACTTGCAACCAGCTTAGCATGCTTAACTGAAACTGCTTGTAGCGCCTCTACAGCTGGTGCTTTTATACTCTGAGATTTCCTCGCGGCATCTTCTAGGCGCTTCCAGAATTTACTTAGTCACCGCCATATAATTATAACTACATATGCACGTATATAGCTTCTCATATGCTTGTATTTGTGAGCGACACTTCCACAATACAATTGCATACTTTTGGAGCATTCAGATAAGATATCTGCATGTGCTTGTGCGTTGCTCTCAGCTGCGTGTACTACATATGTGTAGACATAATGATTGATTCGTTTATGTAGATACATAATGATTGATCTATGGATGAGCATGCAAGGCGCTGCTTAGCATCGGCTTAGAAATGGCAGCACCCCTTAGTTTTGCTAATATTGTAACACTATTTACAAACGCAACATTTTGGTTGATTGTGGCGATGTTACTGGAATGCATAAGATTATGTTGAACGCATCTACATATTGAGCCCTTGATTTTGAAAGTGGTCTAAGTCAACTAATTTTTAAAAATTCAGAGTGGATCAGCTATCATTGTTATCGAAACTACATAATAAAATACACAGAATCTGAAATGAGATTGGCGGTATAGCCATGAAAATTAACTCTGTAAAATTGAATGAATTTTTTCGAGTTGTATACACAAACATATAGAACGGTTTATTTTGTCTAAAGTGGTCTAAGAGTCAGTACTGTTGCGAATTTTGGAACAATAAATAGTAATTTTGTAATGCCTTCAGATAACGATTCAGGTATGATCAAGTAATCCTTAAAATGTAAAATGTTCTATATATAGTTAATTGTAGACATTATCCTGCGAAGAAGTGTAAGTAATGCTCCCAAGAAATGGAAACGAATAAGAGTAATATCGTCTTCAGATGAATCAACTGATACTTTAAAACTGAATTCGGAACCCCTACAAATGGAAGAAATTAACATGAAATCAGAAATAGGAGCCGAAATCACATAATTATGCACAAAATTTAAGAAAAATTAAGAGAAATAGGGGAGAGGAATATGAAACAAAAAAGTCTAAGCTTGTGAGTGGCAAACTTTTCGAAAATAAATATTGCCTTTGTTCCAAACAATGTATAAATGCAATGGATATGAAGACAGGAAAGCTAATTTTGATGAATTTTGGAAATTAGCAAGTTTCGAAAAACAGAATTTGTTTTCTGCATGGTTTGGTTGGAAAACTATTAATAAAGCAAAGGCGACCCAGAAATAACAAAGGATACATGAGAAATGTAGTTATAAGTTTCATATAATTTACGGATGTCAGAAGTTTCTGTTTGTAGAATTTTTTTTGGATACTTTTAAAATATCTTACGGAAGATTAAGCCGTGCCTTAATGCTAAATCCCCTGGAATGGATTTACGTGGCAAAATGACTGGTTCATCGAGAAAAACAGATGAAGAAAAATTAAAGTGGTACGAGAACATATTCTTAGTTTTCCAGCATGTGAGAGCCATTACACGAGATCACATCACACTTCAGGTCGAAAGTATTTAAGTGCTGACTTAGATATTCGAAAAATGTATGAGCTGTATGTAGAAAAATGTGATGAAAATAATACACCACGTGTGAAGGAGTGGACTTACAGGAAAATTTTCAATACGGAGTTCAACTAAATTTTCATACTCCTCGCAAAGACACTTGCCAACAGTGTGATTCACTAAAACTGTTATGGGACCTTTGACAAGCATACTTACTCTGGGTTGACAATTGTTTCGCAGTTGTACCAAGTTTACCTGGTGGCACGAAGAAGATGATCGGCGTCTGCCCGTGTGCGTCTAGCTGTCCCGGAGCTTCAGCCACTTATGTGGGTTCGTTGACCAAACGACCGACCAAACCACCAGTTACGACAAACCCAAGGCCTAACAAGAAAAAATTTACGCACACGTAAGGGTTAAGGAATTTCTTACCTCATCACTCAATAGGACCGTTGATTAACCTTTTTAAAAAGCGACACAACACTTTGTCTTTTGCCTAGCGGTTCTCCTACCAATTACTTACCGCTCTTATCCCACCCAACCATGACTTCTCAGATGTTAATGAGATGTCCCAATGTAAAGCAACAACAACAACGAATTTCAGACCATTCTTACAAACTTAACAATTCATGTTTTATTTAATAAAAGACTAATCAATTAAAAAGAAAAAGATCAGAATTTGAGAATTTCATACTAAATTTAGTACTAAAGAAAAAAGTACTATTTTTACTATTATGTTTAAGTCCGAACATCTATAGGAACGGCATGGAATCGGAACGACTTTTGAATAACAAGCCTACTAGGTATGTAATAATTCAAATTAATAATCTACAAAATTGCTATACTGCGGTAATAGAAAAGTGGAAAGCATTTGAAAAATGGTCCCGTTAATGGCAATTCGAAATAATATTAATTTAATTTAAATTTAATTGGAAAAATTGCAATGAAAGCATATATACTAAAATACTGGGTTTTCTTTTTTTTTGTAAGTTCTCTCTATCCGCTCTTACATTTAACAACTGACCATTAGAGCGGGATAGCACTATTACTTATCAAAGTATGTATGGAGACATACTACAAACCCAAAACGCGAAACAAAATGGAAATGATGGAGATAATAAATAAAATTTTGCAAACTCACATGATTTGATGCTGGAACTCGATGAAGGCCTTCGACGATTCCGCTGATTTGCTGAAAATTAAAGCTTAGTGCACTCAAATTATTTTAATTCGATTTTGTTTCATGTCACTTCGTTTCTATATTATTATTTTTTAGATTCCACTCTTCACTCTCCCAATACCACTTACATTTGTCTCTTTCTAACAATTCTTTTATCTATTTTATATATGTACTCATATAATTTTTTTTCTCTTGGTATATGATTTTAGAATTTGAACATTTTTCTTTTTTTCTTTCTTTATATATATATATATATATATATATATATATTTTAAAGTGCGCAAAACTTATAATTTAAAAATTATTTGATGTTAAAGTTGGCAAATTTAGCAAATTTCTATAGCACTTTAAAATTACAATTTACACGTCTCTCAAAACCTTAATCCACATACACACCTATACAAATTGGCAACGATAAACTTAGATTGCATTTTATTTAGATTTCACATTTTTTTCTGCTTTTTCTTTTCAGCAATCAATCAAATAGATTTTTTAGGAAAATATAATAATAAAAAAAACGACAATGCATATGCGCCCAAAATTTAGGGTATTGGAGTGAAATAAGAAGATTTATGCAATTTTTGAGCTAAATCACTGTTTTTAAGTGGGATTGCAAATTTCGCACAAATGGGTCGAACCCAAAGCCAGGAAATTCCTGTTCAGGATACCACAGATCCTCATCTTCACTCGCACTTCATTTTGAAACCCTTTCAGGAATCAGGAACACTGCAACCAGGAGATCTGCAAATCAGGAGCACCGCAACCAGGAACATCCGTGCAATTTAATTTTAATTCGAACCGAATTACGCGGTTTTTTTATCTTATTAATCTTTAGCAAAAAGAACTTAGTAAACTTATTTACTTTTCATCAGTCCACATGACTTTTTCGATCGCAACCAAAAAAAATATTTGCCCGAGAGTATACCTCCAATGCCAACTTTATCCAGCCAAAAACTGCCCGCTATCCTAAATCCGAGGCTTTTATAGGCACGGAAAAACAGTAAAAAAAAGGTGGCGTGATGCGAAACAGAGTTAATTAAATAGGGATGGAGATAGATATTTATATAGGTTTGTCCTTTTTTAGTTGTTTTATAGGACATTATCTGACGGTAACTTGTGTTTTAACCCTTGCATTCCTTAATATCTTTTCCGTGGTACCACCCTATTTTACCATGTATGTCTTGCAATTGATACAGGGAGTTTCCTTTTGTGGCGAGAACTGTAGCTTTTACAAAAACGGGTGCTAGCTTGGCGTTAAACTTATTCGCTTTGTCGCTCAGAACGAAATTGCGCCGATATACATTTTCACCTACACTGAATGGTTTTACTCTGCTTCGGAGGTTGTAGCGTTGAGCTGATTTCTCAAAAGCGTTTTGTATGTTCTTGGCCAACTCAGTACGCACGAGTCGGAGTTTGTCTATGCGGTCTATTACAAAACTAAAAATAGAAGCATCCAGTAACGAAGACGAGAAGTTGCATCTTATGGAAATTCATGATTCCCATCTTAACAGTGCCGAACAGGCTAGAAAAAGTTGACAGAAGACATACAAAGAGCAAAAGATAACCCGAGTGAATATTACGGTTTCACATTTGATCTACAGAAAGCACTTTCTTACCCAAAACTTTCTGTCTCGGTAGCTTATTATAAGCGCAACATGTATGTATACAATTTAGGGTTTCATAATTTCCACAATGAAAATGCTAAAATGTATGTATGGGATGAAACAATCGCTTCAAGGGGATCACAGGAAGTTGCGTCTTGCATCTTAAAGCACATTCAGGACATTACCACTCAAAAGCATGTCATAGCTTACAGTGATGCCTGCACAGGACAAAATCGTAACATCAACATAGCTTTAATTTGGTTAAAAATTGTTCAGTCATCTGATAATAATGTTGAAACGGTTGATCCTAAATTTATGGTATCCCGCCATTCTTTTTTGCCAAATGATCGGGATTTTGGTTTAATAGAAACTAAAATTAAAAAATCAAATTATTTATACATACCTGAGCATTATTATAGTTTAATAGAAGTATGTAAAAAGAAAAACCCATTTTTGGTGGTACAAATGGCTTAGAGAAATTTTATTTCGACAAAAAAACTTAAAGATTCAACGAATAATAGAAAGAAAAACACCAATGGAGAAGCTGTGTCTTGGCTTAAAATTCAATGGATCAGATTTCTAAAAAAATCTCCATATAAGATGTTTTATAAAACTTCCTTGGATGACAATTCCGAATTCAAAATATTAGACCTCTCACCTAAAAAAGGAAGACCTAGAATATATGCAAATATTGATTTGCCTCCATTATACACAACTATTAGACCAATAACAAAAGAAAAACATAAAGATATGATGGATTTACTACCCTATATCCCACCAATTTTTCACAAACACTTCACTTCCCTAAATGTGTCATAATAAATAATTTACTTTGTTATAATGAAATGAGTTTGAATAAAATGTTAATTACTAATTAAAATGTTTCCTTGGTATAAGTCATTTATAAAGTCATTCTGTTAATTTTGAAAGTGGTCTAAGTTATTTCCAACCTTTCAAAAGCACATTTCCAGTTAAAAATGGTAATAAATTTCACAACCATAATAAATTCTTGTTTGTTGGCACTACTTTACTGTCGAAAAATCATTTTCCATAGTGCAAAAATATTTTTCAATCCTTTATAACGCAAAACTCTAATTATCTCGAAACAAGGAAAATATGACTTAGACCACTTTCAAAATCAAGGGCTCATATATGAGAAACTTCATTGTGGCTCGGCCATAAACAGCGGAGGGTCGGTCGGGGAATGGTTTCACCACAGTTGTATTCTGTCGTTTTATGTCTAAAGAGTTTTGCCACTTACTCATCGCAGAATGTCTTGTAGACGAAGAGGTTCTGTGCGGCAAATTTGCTGGCAAATTTGCTTGACAAAGTTGGTAAACACATTTATCAATAAGCGTTTTTCTATATACATTTTTCGGTGAGCAAACTTTGTAATAAGTCATGCTAAAGCATTTGAGAAGTTTACGTACTGTCGAATGAAAATCACACAAATATTCAATGGAGAGTGCCTTAATCTTACTGATCGGTTATTACAGTTAGGACGTGCGTGGTGCTATCTACACCAGAGTCCTTCATAGAGTAACGGAAATTTATTGGATATACACCAACATGCCGTGTGAGCGCAGCAACTGAGAAACAGTGAGTCGGTTTCCGCTTGTACTTCAAGCAGTAAACATTAGACTGAGTCGTTTATTAACCAATATGGCGCCATCAATTTTTCGATAGGATTTGGGCTGAGGAAAAAAGTTCCACTACGCATACCCAAAGAAATAATTTTTGAGCCTGCGAAATAAAATTTTTTTGACTATGATTTTTAAACAAATTTTCATTTGATTGTAAAATTTGCATGTCCGACCCAAAAATTTCCTCTAAAAACGTTGTCGATAAGAGTTTTTGAAAAAAATAAATGTTTTTAGCGGGCATTTTTGGGGGGGACAGGGAAATTTTTTTTAGTAGGTCATGAAAAAAACCTTAAAAATTAAAGTCGAAAAATAGAAAAAAAAATAAAATTTCGCAGGCTCGAAAGGTATTTTTTTGGGTATGCGTAGTGGAACTCTTTTTCCTGAGCCCAAATCCTATCGAAAAATCGATGGCGCGATATCGGTTAATTTTGTCCCTACAAATGGACCCACCCTAGTAAACATCTCTTGCGTAGGTCCTGTGTTAAAAATGTATCGCTATTCTCCATACTTCGAAACTCTGTTGTGCATCTCTTTAAGAAGATTTTTCTTCAACAGTGAATACTTCTGATAACTAAAATTATGCATTACAAGCGGAACTGAATAAACACAGAAACAGACTAACCCGAGCTCGCAATATTAATTGCTTCCTGGGAATATATCTCTGTTATAAAAGAAAAGTGATTGCAATAATTACGGGAAGAGGCTATGGTTTAAGGACTATATTGAGACGGCAGATTTTAAGATTGACTGAGAACAAGTGCCCTATTGTACGACACAAACTGAAGTACTAGTGTATACGACTATCATTCGAGCGAAAGATTTGTCAATTTTGGTGATAAGCAAATATGACTTATTTGACCACTTTAGATTCGTACCTTAAATATTAATATATAGCTAGAAACTATCTGCGCTAGACCAGTCCCTTATTAAATGTGCCCAACAAGAACAATAGATGCAAATAAATGCCGCAGTTCATCGAGGTACATATAAAAACAATAGAACACTCCGCTTCGTATAAATAGGTCTACCAACTAATTTGATTTCAAGTGATGCAGAAAGCATTATAATATAATGCCGTATACGAGAAAGTATTCGCAAATGAGTGAGAGCTAGTTGCTGAAAACCTTTATCGGTAGAACTGTTTTCAGGAATTTATAAATCTCGTTGTGAAAGAAATATGATGACCCTTCAGTAGCTTTAAATTACTTCGATCATATCTTATCTTATCTGTCCACTTGTCCACCAACAAATTACCCATTTTGAGATACCTACTTAAGTTTGCCACTTAATAGAATGAAACATTTAATTTGTATTGTACACGGATGCAAGGCATGGTTTTTACGGTGGTTTTCCGTGGTCATCGGACAAGTAACACTGATTTTGTAATATTGTTTCTTTAACAAAGAAATCTGGAATATTAATTAGTTTTGCTTAAAATTGTCTTTCACAATTGTACGTGACTTTGCAAAAGTAAAATTTTAATTTCAAGTTTATCAAAAATTTTACCTAGAAAATATCTCTACTTATAAAGGGTGATTTTTTACAGGATGTGAAATTGCTTTTTGTTAAAAGTATAGTAATATTCGTTAATAAATCGATAAAAAAACTTTTGTTGAGAATTCGGTAACCTTTCGATAAAAAATTGATAACTTTTTGATAAAAGTTCTATAGTTTTTCGATTACTATAATCAATTGGTGGAATTCAAAACAAATTTATAAAACTCCGACAGCAAATAAATAATTTTTTGATAATATTTTGATGACATATAATAACATTTCCATAAATATTTATAAATTTTCTATAATAAGCAGATAAATTTTCGATAAAAAAAACCGATAACTCGTCGCTAAAATAACGAAAACCTTTGTTATCAATAACACTTTGATAAAAAAAATGGATAACTTGTCTATACCTCCCATAACAAACCATTCCACTCCTTTGTTTTCCTATCGTATGTTCCTTTCCTTTCCGTTTTCGCGTCGCCTATAACGTGAGCAAGCACATCAAAAACGAAACACCCGTTTTAAACCTCGTATGCACGCATGTATGCGAGTGCAAACTAATCAGCGCCAAAAATTAAAGCGCTCCCCAAAATAAAGATAAATACTTTAAAACTTTCTCGACAAAATATTTAATTAGTAAGACGCCACATAAATGGCCAATTGACAGACCATAATTAAATGTTAAAAACAAAAATTAATTACCTAAAATTGTTTTATCTAAAAACAAGTAAGAGCAAGACCGTGTCGAGGGCCTTATACCTTTCAAGAATGTAGACGAACTACATGAGATTCTGTTTTCAAAACGAGCTATCTCAGACTTTATTCAGTACCGCCATACCCAAAATTATATTGTAGGATGATTTAGTTCAGAATTGGTTTCAAAGTGTCCTATCTTAGCACAAGTTCAATATATTTCGAGCTTTGATAGTGCTTCTATAAAACTATTTCTGGTAAATGCAGTTTTTGGGTTGAATATTGAGAAATGGTGTTAATGAAACAGCGAATTTTGATTTTATCGTAGTGAGGTAGTATATAAACTAACAAACGCTAAAAGGCTTTACTCCGCTCAGGCCTCGAATTATATAATCCCGAAGTTATACTGAAATTGTTCCAAACTAATCCCGATTTTCGCCAGGTATTATTACCTAAAATGATCCCGAAGTCATCCTGTAATAATACTAAAATGTTTTCGAAGTAGTCTCGAAATTAACCAGTATATGTCTCGAACTGATACCATAAGTAGTTCCGAAGTGATCCTGTAACAGTTCTTAAATGGTTTCAAGATAGTCTCGAATTGATCCAGAAGTTGTCCCAAACTGATAAGGTATCATTCGTAATGATCCTAAAAATGCCTTAAAATTGCATCAAAATAGTATCGTAATGGTCCTTTAAATAAAAGATGCTGGCTCAACAGAAGAAACGATAGCATTTCGCTTCGTTTAAAATCAAAATTGACTTAACGAAATGACTTCGTTTCGTTTTGACGCGCAACGAAACCACTTCGTTAACAGTATAAACGTTATGAGACACTCGCCCTTAACGTTAATTTAACTCACATACAACCGAACCATGATATGGCTTTGATAGCAAACTTCGTGTTAAAGTTGAACGTTATTATCAACGTTTCAACATTAAAAACATAATTTCGTTAAAATGTAATGCAATTTTTTTGATAACGACTTCAACATTCGCTAATTTTACAACGGAAAAGATTGAAATTCATCGATTAACGTGAAACTTAACGTTACGGTGGATCTTGATTTAAAGCCCTGACAAAGTTGACGTATCCATATCCATAAAAAAATAGCTGATCCAACCAACCTTATGGAAATGAATGTAATTGGTCAGTGCTGCCATACCATAACGCCCTAGCCATAACCGTACCATAGCCAAACAATTATTTTTTGGTTTTTCGCCATATCCATAACCTATAAATACTTGAGTTGGTGAATTTATTAACTTTTTGTATATTTTATTTATTGTTTTGGATACGTTTTGACTAAGAGACTTATTGTTTGTTGAATATGTTTGCAATTTTTGGCGTTTCTTCCATTTTTATGAGAATTTCACGATTTTTAAGCAAAGAAACATCAAAATTTTAGAAGTAAGGTTTTTCAATTAGAAGACAATTTTTCTAAGCGGGGTCGCCCCTCTGGCAGTGTTTGGGAAACACTCCGAGTGTATTTCTGCCATGCTCTCAGTGAAAACTCATCTGCCTCGCAGATCCGGTCGGAGTCGGCATAAAAACAACGTAAAATTGGAAGAGAAGCTCGGCCTAAAATCTCTTCGGAGGTTATCGCGCCTTTGCTTTTATTATTTCACCAATAACTGACGCCAATTGATATGGATAGGTAAAAATATGGTTATGGCTATGGCGTTATGACTATGTCAACTTTGCCAGGCCCTTTAAGCAATTAACCAACATTTCACATTAAAAACAGCAATGTTTACGAAATAATACTGAATTTGTCCAAAGCTAGTATCAGACTGATAATGACCATTTCTTAGGAAATCTGACATGGATATTAAAATCAGTTTCTATGTAGTAGTTTGTAGTGGTCTGATTCTATCGGTTCACCTGCATACAAATTTCATCGAAATATTACCGGAAATGAACGGCCCCTTTGATTTCAAACAAACAGAAGGACAAGCTTAATCGATTTACTATCGTCAATCTCTTAACTTTAGTAAACTCTATGCCTTGCTCTTCTGATAATTCCAAACCTCGGACCAAATCCAAATTACCTTTTTATAACTGTAAAGGGTATACAAGTTCTTGCTAAAATGTTAAGATCGTAAAAAATGAAAGAACAAATATTAGATAATTAAAGCGCCAATTGAAAAGCATGCATTAAAACAGGAAAAGATAAAGACAAGTTTATCAGAAAGGAGATTTAAAAACGAATTTCTATAATTAAAAACTTATTATTTTACATTTTATCTGAACGTCTGTATTTCTAATTTTAGCCTCATATCAAAAATATTTGCAACAAACAAATTTTTGTTCACACGTTTCACTAATATAAAAACTGAGCTTCCTCCTGTCTTGCCGTTAAAGCTTTTAAAATGTCTTTTCTTTCGTTCATTAAATGCACAAACAATTTTATTAAAACCGCGCGTCATTCAGGGGTATGTTACACACCAAAAAAAGGACATTTTGATGGGGCCGTAAAATTTCTCAATAACTATTTCACCAAATGTAAATGTCGCCAATACAAATACGCACAAATGCTTAACATTTAGTAGCCTTAGAGAAAATTTAGCAATAAGTCTCTAAAAAGAGTAGTAGCAGATGAATTTCAAAAGGATGTGTACTGATGAAAATTCGTATTCAATACCCTTAGAATAGGCGAAACTTTTATTTTGTAGAATATGAATTAAATATGAAACTTTTGCACCAGAAAATTGAGGTGGCACTCATATCATATCCCTGAGTCTCCCAATATCAAAATATATGTTAAGTTCGAAAAAAAACACACTCACGCACACGGCCTGAA
This sequence comes from Eurosta solidaginis, assembly GCA_029619165.1. Classification (NCBI taxonomy): domain Eukaryota; kingdom Metazoa; phylum Arthropoda; class Insecta; order Diptera; family Tephritidae; genus Eurosta; species Eurosta solidaginis. The sequence goes on from JARSSU010023789.1 coordinate 14,401, forward strand.
GTATAGAACACGAGCTTTTCACAAGCGAGATTGGGACGGTATAACACGGTCAATAAAAATGGAGATTCCTTCTGATCAACAACAGTGGAGCGGTCAGGGGCGGATCCAGCACGATTTGAGAGGGGGGAGGGGCGTTTAGGACGATCTTATTTATTTATTATTATTTTTAGCTTTTATGGTTCTACTCGGAAGTTAAGGCGGAGCATAGCATGACTCTCTGAGATGGCTGCTTTCATCTCCTGCAGCGATTGGCTCTAATAATGGCGCCCACCGGGTGTGACTCAGAAATAGAGGCTACCATTTTGCACCTGTTGGTAAAGTTGAGGGTTTCCCCAGTGCTTTTTTGATTATAGTGATTACGGAAGTGTACCCTTATTTGCTTGTGAGAGAGGCTGCATAACGCAGCCTAAAGGCAGTATGTGCAGGCTCGCATTTGTTTACAATTTTTTGCATTACCTAATCTGCAAATGATACATTAAACAGACAGCCCTTTGTAGTTGTGAACTCTGATTTTTATTTTTTTTTCAGGCAGTGGGTGTAACTCAAATGGCGAAACCTGCGTTGGGCAATATTTTGCATAAAATGGGTGTGGTCGACACTAACAGCAGTGGTAGAGTAGAACATACCAAAACTTAAGCAGGGAAGCTTGAACAGCGGTAACGAGAGATAATACATTAGACTATTACCTCCCAAGTTGAACACCACCACCTCATCTGTTGTTGCAGATACATGCAATATATCTTCATAGAAGGTGGAGCTGTATCGGTCAAGGCTCGAGGGTTGAGGGAACTGCATCCTAAAGGAACATCTGTAGACCCTTGTGTTCATGCGTCAGTCGATAGCGAAACTTAACCCTCCTTCACACAACAAAAAGTAGCTAGTGATATTGATAACGAATTTAGTCTTAGTTTGGTATATATCTATCAACATGCGCACATTCACCAAATGTAAATATACGGAAACCGCACTTCACAGCCTCGTTCCTATTACTAAAACATCCTTAATAGAAAAATATCACGATCTCATAATGGAATATGGTTCAGAACCCGATGACAATGCAATAAGGAGCGTTCAACAACAGAAGCCCAGACGGCGTTAACAACGCTCTAGCGAAGCTGGGTGTAAAAAGGTCCCTAGTGGGTTTTATTTAAAATATTCAAGGGAAGGAAAATATCTTCATGGTTGAGGGCGTCTGATATATAACGCTATTTGCCCGCTTCTATGGAACCTATCGGTAATATCGCTATTAAGAGATATACAAGTTAGGGGCGGGAAGATTGTGGCATATTGTGATGACTCAGCTATTGCTTACAGAGGCAGTTCATCTCAACTTTTGTGTGACCTTATGCAGGAAGCCTTGAGAGAGGTTGCCTTGTGCAACTTCCGATGTGAACTGAGCGGCAATTCCTATCAGTGATTTGCTGCTGACGGCAGCATTTCCATATTACCGACGGTTCTAAGTTAAACGGCGTTGGTAGAGGGCTCTGTTCATAGGTTTCCGTTTTATGAACAGAGCCCAGTTGTCTTTCAGACTAGACTATCTGATTATTGTGGTGTCTTGCAGGCAGATGTATCAGCTTTCGTGGAAGATGCGATTTGGATAGGAAAACACACTATCTGCAAGGAAATCTTAATTTTGCTTTAATTGGAAACTAGCACTCTCTCTTCAAGAGATGGCCCAACAGTACCGTGTACATCTTGTATGGGTCCCGGTACACAAGGACGTTGTGAGAACCTGCATTGCATGCAAATTGCTAGGCATGGCACGACAGAGTATATTCTTTTTGCAAAAATGCTTGGGTACACCTTTTGCCACATGCCAGCTAATGCTAATGAGTACGTTATGTAAAGCACAGTAGATGCTTACAACCCCGGGGGTCAGATTTAAACAAAGCTGCGAAAATGTGATTTTAAGAGATTTAGTAACATTTACAAACTAAGTAGAGATACAATTTCAACACTTGTAGGGGCACTAATTGGGCAATTCCTTATTGGTGAGCATCTAAGGCTAAGAGTGTCGATGCTGAGAGTGTTATAAAGATTACGAAGAGAACAAATTGCTGGATCACTTCAAGGTAACTCCCTTTCTGGTAACACTGCGCCAGTTCGTGGAGGCGGATATCAAGGCCTTGGTAGTCTTTTATCAGTGCCATCGAAATATTTGGAAGAGGGGTGGTAATTGCGTGGTTTTGTGGTATTACAAAGAGCCTCTTGGCACTGGTCTATGTGGTAGCTACTTCAAACACACACACTCACTGACTTAAAGTTGTTGCTTCTAGCTCCTCATAAATAAAATTAAAAAAAAACAGTGCAAGATGCGATAAACCTTCAAACAGAATTTAGGCCGAGCTTTTTTTCCAATTTGCATCGTGCTTCTTTTCATTTTTTCCAACAAATTTGCGGAACCGGATCTATGTACATGTTTTACGCCGAATGCGACTAGTCGCAGAATCATCCTAAAATAAATGCAATTTATATAAGGAAATAGACATATGTATGTCAAATATATGTAACAAACTCTACAGTGTTGGTAATTTTAATTAGGTACAATTTTATTGTTAAATTTTAATGCTGCTGTAAATTTCCAGCTACTGATGATCATCGTTAAAGCCGATAATGATCATAAATACAACGAAATGCAGAAAATAAATGAATTGCGTAGCATAGGGAATATAATTGGAAACCGTTTGAGGAAGAGAAAGGGTATTTTATGCTGCTGGGAATTAAGATATGCTATCGTCTTAATAAACCATGTAAAACGAAAAGAGAAAAAGTAAAAAAACAAAATATTGAAACATTTAAACGCATTAAAGCGTACACATAAAAATCAGTTTAGAATTTCATTTAAAAAGTGAAATTTATGCCAATATAAAAAATGACAAAGTTGTAGGCGATTTAATGTGTGCGAGATTTGTGCGGAGATCAACAAAAACAAATACCTACCGCCTTTAAATAGCAAATACTTAATGTGGGCTTGATCGACCAATAAAAGACCCGTCACATAAGATGTTTTTCGTATACATAGATGCGTTTAGAGCAATTCTATGCATGATGAGTAGATTGCATGTATTTTTATGAGAACGACAGATAGAGCGAGCGACACTGACGTCATCTTACATGAGAAAGTAGCCAGCTTCCAACTTATGCTGCAGGCAAAGCATAAGAGGAAGAATTCAACATTTGCTTAGGCTAAGGGTGCTTTCACATGATGTATATTGGAACGATTTTCCTACACTACGTTGCAACTTTTCTAAAATTTTACACAGTTAAAAGACGAAATTTAACAAATAATTAGGCCACAAAATATGATAGCAAATATTTTCTTGTATAGTGCAAATGATTATAACAGTGCTTCACGAAATTTTGTATGTGAATGAGCAATGCGAAAAAAAACTTCAAATGGTAAATCTTAAGTTCTTTTATATTTACGAACGCAACATCTTGCGTAATTGTGGCGGTGTTACTGACATGCATAAGATTGCGTAAAGTGCAAAGGTGTGCTCGGCCTTAAAGAGTTTGGTGGTGTAAGTTTGGATTTGAAACTATTGACCACCAATGAAGTAGCTACAGACGATGCCTTCTGAGATGAGCAAGATTTTTAAGGACATTGTTTGTAACAACCTGATTCGTAATATCAGTTGGGTGAATGCGTTAAGAGGTGGTAGGGGTCACTTTGGAGGACAAAAATATCTTTTTGATTAAATTAAAGGGAAGGCATATATTTAAGCTTAGCTTAGAGACCCTCTTTCGCTTATGTTGCTCAACCCCTTCGACTATCGTGCATTTGCAATAGTGAAGATCATTGTCACTTAAAGTATACAGAATACTTATAGGCTTTACTACAACCTTTTTCTCTTCAGACTAATAGTCATTCAACGACATTTTTGCCTTTATTTATGCAAAGTCAATGAAATTGCATATATCGCTTTACAAACAAAACGCGAACATGACCATACTAAACAATTCTAAGAAAAATTAGTCAGCAAAGAAACTCAATGAGAGAAACTTAAATTGAAATAAGAAAAAGTATGGAGCAGCCAAGGAAAATGTGTTGCTTGAGACTTCATTTCAACTAATGATGGATTGTCATTTACTCAGCAAGTATAGAAATGCTCGATGTGTGACATGCTCTTGTGAAAGCACACGCATACTCACTCTCCTTACGCAGTAACGTCACATGAATTTGTTTATTTATTTTGGAGTTTTTTTTATTTGTTTAAACAAATAAATAAGAAATTGAGAAGTAGTGACAAAGCGGACTAAAAAGAAAAAATTATGAAAAGGTAAAGCGCTAATAGAAAATCGCTGCACTCTTTGATGGGAAGTGAACAGTGGAAGTGGAGTGGCATAGTTTCATACTTATTTATGAACTTAAAGCAGTGGTGTGCTCAGCAGTTTCGTGAATCATAATAAAACTTATTTTTTTTAAGTGTAGTTTGAGAAATATGTAATGAGCTTTATGGCGGCTTTCTCGTCCAAGTCAAAAAAAGAGTTTTTCAAGACTCCCTGAAGAAGGTGCAAAATAGCACCGAATCGCGTAGGAGTAAACTGTGTTTCAATAAGCCACATATATATATATATATAGCCCTTTTAATATTCCCCAACATAATTGTCTTTGACCTTAAACCAATAAATGAAACCCCGACTCAAAACATCGTCAGGGTTACGCTACCCTGCAAACGGTAGTGGCCGCCCAGCGTTTGCTGAGCTGACTCGAGACCCATCTATAGAGAAGCAAACCACAAGTGGCCAGGGGTACTCCGTACATCTACATTCGCTTCAACTGTACTCATACCGCTAGGAGATTCGCGTGGCTATTGCCAGAGATATATCCATCTATAGAGAAACAGACCCAAGTTGCCAGGGGTAGTTCGTATTCCCGTTAACATCCACATTCCCTTCAGTTGTACTCGCAAGCGCTAGGGGATATAATGTTATGATCCTTATACCTAAAAATAGTTTGACGCATGGGATGCTGGTTGAACTCAGGGTTCTAACAGCTAGCTATTGGAAAAGATGCTAAATTTTTTAACCGTAGTAGCAATGGACATCATCCCATCTACGGGGAAAACGCTACTGTTATGGGGAACTTAAACTTGCGCCTTATATCGAGCTTCTGCTTTTGAATGTTCGAGTAAACCATTCAAATTGACAGTGTGCCAGATAATTTTTGAGCTCATAGCGATATTCTCAAAATTAAACCAATTTTTATACGGTTATTCAAAATTGTCTTAGGGCGCAAAAAATAAATTTTAGCGCGAATTGTAAGGTAAAAGGACGAGTATCTATACCTAGATACTGTACCCATGTACTCGTTACCAAAGGAAGTACATGTACGAGGTATTCTACAACAAAAAATACTAGGTACTCGTGGTTACTCGTATCGGATCAACACCATTCACGAGTACGAGAAGCAACACAACGTCCAAAGCCTGGCGGAGATAAAAAACGTGTCAGTTATCTATTGGAAGCTCTGGCGTCACTGTGCAGCACTGACTTAGAATAACACATACATACATACATATATACGTCATATATGTAGATAAATGCTAGAATACGTTGCATTTATGACAAAAGGTTATTGACACATAAGCGCTTTGTATATATTAGCTTTAACGTGGCAGCACTGGCGTTTCCTCTGCCTTTCAGCGCGCTGTCCAGTAACACGTCAATGCGATATCGACCGGCACAATTCTTATGCACTTCGTACTTATGTATATATGTACATTAGGGCGGTTCAAATTGTATGGCGAAAAAAACTTCAGGTGCACATTCAGTTTCTGAATCTATGGGTCGTACTGTGTAATATTGTCCATGGGACCATAGGTCTGAAATGAATTTCGAGCCTCCCTAATTTTGTTAGACAATTTTATACCGCAATCCGAATCCGAATTTGACATTTATTTTTATGTATTTTATTTGTGAGAGCCGCTATTCGGATTGGGATATAAAATTTTCTAACAAAATTAGGGAGGCTCGAAACTCATTTCAAACCTATGGTCCCATGGAAAATATTACTCAGTATGACCCATAGATTCAGAAACTGGATGTGCACCTGAAGTTTCTTCCCCCATATAATTTGACCCGCCCTAATGTACATATAGTCACAACAATAGATATGCCTAGTGTGAATTGAATATTATATGATTTAAGCATTGAGGAAAAGAAGAAGACCACTTTTAAGAAAGGTAACATAAGACGAAGCAATCTAGAGTATGTTTTTATGTATGCACCTGTAAATTTGTATGACTTATCACTAAGCGATAATGGCACTTTGTGGTCAAGTTGATAAAATATCAATGAAACGGCTTGGTGATAAAAATTTCTTTATTTTCCTGTATGCCCTTTAGTGCGCTTTTACAATTTTTTTTATAGAGCTTAAATAGGACTCCAGGGGTTCGTTCTTTATTTTCGTTTTTCAGAAAACGGATTTCGTATACATAATAATTGCCGCTGAATATATTACGGTCCCCTGAGTTCTTTTTAATTTGCGCTAAAAGATTGCGGAATCACATCTGGAAGAGTAACAAATTTCGTGTACAATAACGGTCTTTAACATAAAGCTAATACACTTAATATCTACTGAGTCAAAGGTTTTGCCAACACTATGGACTCATCCAGTCTATTCGAGATCCTCACAGACCGGCCATTTCAATCTAGGTGTTGCCACTAAGAATGATTTTTACAAGGCTTCAACCCATTTAAGGCTTGAAGAATCTCCCTCATTTACCACAAAAGTATTACAGCTTGCGGCAAGAAGCTTTAAAACCATAAGTCCCAAAAGACAGATAAAAATCCGGCAGAATCCATTTAAGAAATTGTAAAAATCCAGAGCTCACGTTGGATATATATAACAGTTGTCTAAGGGACGAACTGTTTGCAGAATTATGGAGAAAGCAGCAGCTAATATAAATTGGCAAGGGAAAAGGGGACCCGAAAATGCACTTTAAGCGCAATCGGCGCTGTTCTTTCTAGCGTAGAACTAAAACAGTATTACCTTGCAAAGTCCAAAGGAGTTGTCTTCCTTGCAACTTTAGACGTAAAAAACGCTTTTAACAGGCGAGATTGGCAGACATGATAGTTTCCCTAGAGCGGTGATTCAAAATTCCATGATATCTACACTGAATGATCAGACGCTACCATACTGATCGCATACTTTTATACCAAACTTTAGTGGGCTCGCAGATCATAAAAGTCACAGGCGAGCAGCGCAGGGATCAATTCTCGATTTCCGGACCTATCGTTAGCTATGATGCAATTTTCAATCTTGATCGATTCATTCTTACTGGGAGTCGTAAACCAAGAAATAATGGATCAAAAGCGCTGGAAGTCGTTAGCCAGTAAGCAGAGAATAAACGATAAGGCTGTGGCAAGACGATGGGAAAATGTCCAACGAGCAGATGAACTCGAAAATAATCACAGAAGTCAGGCATGGAGCACCAAAGCTTTGGCGAGTGTAAATTACTACGTTACCTCAAAAGCTTTTCGTCCATAGATACTTGAAAAAACTCCTGACGAGAATAAAAAAGGCAGCAAATCCTAAGGACGGTGCTGAATACACCACATCCAAAGCTCTCGATGGAGCCAGAATCGTACGAATGCTTGAGCAAAGATATGACCAAGGCATTGTCGATAATGTTACAGAAAAAATGCAGAGCAGCCCAAAGGGTGGCAACAAACCAGAAACTTCGTTGAAACCACACTCAGAGGAAAAAGGCGGGACCTGGACGTAGGAATAAAGGAATATGGATTGCCAACTTGAAATATTGTAAAAGCGGTATTGGGGTCAGCGATTTTTAAATTCACGGGCACATGGTTGCTGCGACGACGGTATTAATGTTATACTCGGCATTGCTCATTTCAACTCTCGAAAAATAAAAAAATTTAACCCATTTAAAACTAAAAAAAAATTAAAGACATTGCCAGTATGGATGTCAATGAAAGGGTTGTCACCTAACCTTAAAAGAATATTTGTAGATCGTGTAACTCTATAAGATTTATGAGTCGATGTTGAATTACGCCCAGCTCAGCTGGGGATGGATCCTTTTAGCCCCTCATTGTTAAAACTTCAGTTCCTTCAAGTTGTAAAAAATACAAAATTACATATTAAAATGAAGCATTAAGTGGTAAATTATGTATAACGCAAGGAGTCATTTTTTCTCGTGGGAACCAAAATTTCAATCATATAGAATCTTTCATTCACTTCAGTGAATTACTGCAAACTGAATGCCTTTATTAAATTTTTGGTATTTTATGGGGGTGACTGTGAATGTAACTGCCTGCGACGCAAAGTGTCATGGCGTGACACATAATCTGGCCCTAAGTCTAAAAATATTATTGGAATAATCTTCAATACGATATTTATAAAATTTTAAGTTTCTACTTAATCAAATATCAGAATTTCAATATAACTTCACTTACCATTCCTTTCGTTATTTAATACACGCAAAATGACATGATTCATATTCCTAATGAATATGTTGCCCACCCTTTTATGTTTTTGCCTTATGTTACATGCCGATAATGCCAATTTCAATTACCGAAACCATTCAACATTTTTTAAAAGAGTAGACAATAATCAAGGGATGGTGTGGGTGGTAGAGTTAACGAAATTCGCTACCCTGTAGATACTGAGAGTAAAACCACACTGCCAATTCTTCATTCATATGTACATTAGGCTGATCCAAAACAAATTTGGCTTGCTTTTGATTTGTTGGAAATATTGGTAAGGATGTGATTTTAGTTTTGGCTGAAAACCCCGTATGGAGAATTCTTATCTTTTTATAAAAGTATACCAGAGCTCAAGAGTTGGTAGAATCAAGAACAATTACCACTACTATTACAAATACTCAATAATTGAAAACACCAATTACCAAGTATAAGCACATTTTATTGGTACTTGATATTCAGTAACAGCATTTTTCAATTATTTTAAATTTTTTAAATTTTTGTAAGAAAATAAAAACTTTTTTATCGTTAAATAGCCAGAACAATACACCATATTACAAACTCAGATTTTCTATTGTTTAGCGGTTTCGTGAAATTTATTTTCTTAAAGCTGAGTACGGGCACAGTCCTAGGAAATATAATATTAAGCGATAATATTGTAACGAATTTACTGCAATTCCGCTTATTTGCAACCTTCTGCTAACGTTCGAATCACTAAATTGTTGAATAAATAAATCCAATATTCGATAATGCAAAATGGTCTTTATTAGACTACTTTCAAAATAACCCTTCGATTGCTCGACAGATAGCGTGCTTAATTCAAACTGATCGTGTGCCTCTACTGTTACCGCTTTTATACTCTTCGATTGCCTCGTTCCATACTTCTAGGCGTTTCCAGAATTAACTTAGTTACTTCTATAAAATTATAACTACAGATGCACGTGTATAGCTTCTCATATGCGCGTGTATATGTGAGTAACACTTCCACAGATAATTTCCTACTTTAGGGAGTATCTCAGATAAGATATATGCATGTGTTTGTGCGTCTCTTCTCCGCTGCGTGTACTTACATATGTGTAGACATAATGAATGATTCGTTTATGTAGATACAAGTGACTGCCTTCTTTATTGTGTTGTGGCTTCATTTACATAGCATCAGACTAGTGATGTGAGTATCAATTAGTGTCACTAATATTCGTCACAATATGATGATCACTGTGAAAGAGCGTGAAACTGCGGCCATCACCTCTTAATACCCAAATAACTAGGAAATTTAAGGGTCTACAAAAGAGGCAGACATGATGTTTTGCTAAGTTAACTCGTGAAGTAGTTATTAGGGGCTATAATTCAACCTCAAATTGTATAACATTTCCCAACGATTTGTATGGAAAAACTAAAACTGCGTTGAGCACCTCTAAACATTGAAATAAAAAGCTGAAATTTGTACAAACTATCTGTTCGGATGTCCTGAATAATAGAATCACAATACCAAAAAGAAAAAAAAATGGTTGCCCACCCTAATGTACATAGTATATAGCGAATATTAACGAAATATATCAGGGGAGCAAACACATAGCAATCAATATACCGACAAATTAGTAATAAAAGCAAAATTTCGCAACTTTCATAAAAATTTGAAATATAAAAGCTGGTCATCGTATGTCGTAATTACTATTTAAGCCATAAATCCTGTTGTTTGTGTGCTATATTGTTGAATTGAAAAGGTGCAGGAAGGCAAATAAAAATGAACAAAAAAGTAGGTAAGGTGCATAGAAAGGCTGACTAGAGCTAAGAGGGTGAATGCCATTCGCAAAAACAGCCAGAGGCAAGGTTTGGAGTCAAATGCTTTCCAACAGCAATGTAATTTCAAAAGTGCCATGCTTTTCGGTTGTTTTGAGTTTATTCGTACCTGCATAACAGTTAAATAAGAGTATGATTTTAAAAGCGTACAAATAAAGATAAATACTGCACATGCCATTTGGCAACAAAATAATGATAAAAAAACACATTTTGGTTAATCCAAACGGAAGTTGGCTATAAAATCACGCTTTACGCCATTTTTTACGTACATTTTTTGTACAACAAATACTAACGGTTGAAGCGGAAATGAGGAATGGTTGCATGATTTCATGATGAATGCCACAGCTAGACGTTTGCAGGAGCCAAGGAGTCGAGATTTTTAGGAGCATTTTTTATCTGATGTGTGTTTTGACAATAAAATTCAGGAGTGGTGTATGCATTATTGAGATAATTCTGTTTTAGTAGAATATTCATGCAACAAAACTGCACATAAAGAAATCTGCTTCTATTATCAAGAAAAGGGGAAAAATTTGAATTTTTTGCTACCACTACAAATATTTAATAAATTCCTTAAGTCAGTATAACAAACTAAAATAAATCATATATTTTGCTTTTTATACCTTTCATGAAAATTAAATGGTATATTAATTTCGTCACGAAACCCAAAATTGTAAGTCCTTAAAGGAGAATAAGTAGACCCACCAATAAGAGGTGAGTTGTTTTAGCCATGTCCGTCTGCCAATCTGTCCGTCTGTCTGTTTGTATGCAAACTAGTTCCGCAAAATTTTAGATATCTTGATAAAATTAGATGAGCGGGTGTATTTAGGTGTCCGATTAGACATTTGTCGAAACCGGCCGGATCGGACCACTATAGCATATATCCTCCATACAACCGATTTTCTTTCATCGATTGAAGCTTCAAACTTCACCATATGCTTTCGTATATTGCACATATTGTTGACTAAAAAATGGATGAGATCGTTCGTATATATGCATATATCCACCACAACCTATTGGTCGGGTAATAACTGCCCCACTTTAACAGCTAGAGGTTTCGAATGCTTACGTATAGGGCATTCATTGTTGTCTAAAAAAATCATAGAGATCGGTCGTATATACCCCATATCACCTGTCATATCTGTCCCCGTTTTAATGGCTAGAAGTTTCAAATTTCATCAAATACTTACATTTTCGGCATATATTGTTGAGATAAGTGATTCATGGGCAAAGCTATTTCATGCAGACCAAAAAAAATCGCGAAACTTTGCATACTCACACACATCGTATTTGGGGTCCAATTTGGCTCATATTTCGAACACATAAAACGTATAAGAATAGAAAGACACCTATGAAAGAAGCCGCCACTAGGTGGCGCAAGGATCGAGATATTCAAAAAAATCGTATTTGTGGTCCGATTTGGTCCATATTGGAACACATAATAAATACAAGAATAGAAAGCGACATATGATGTCCGTTTGGCTTATATTTGGAACAAATATTACATATAGTCCGGTAGAAGTGACATCAAAATATTTTGGAGTTCGAGAAGGGACAAGAATACGTGGCGCAGCGTCGAGTAAAGTCTGTGGAAGGATTATGTATTGAGGATTTAAATTGTAAAAAATTTTCTGGAAAGATAGTAATAATGAGTCAACAAATGAACTAAATATAATTCAGTAGGCCGATATAACTACACAAGAATTGTTAATACATCCCAGAGCACGGAAAAGTGTCAATAAAATATGACACTATGGCATCATTGTCATCAACAAGTCCAATTTTCACATGCCATTTGCAAAGAATGTCGCAGTGGTGTGAATATCAATTGCAGACCAGAATAGAAGTAGAATAATGAAGACAAACAAAAACATGTGATAGCTCGATGGTTATAGCACGCGCCTAAAGTTTGCCGCATCGGCCGAAGGAATTACAGTTCCCGAATCGGATCTATGAGAACAGAGCTTTGCAGTGTCGTAAATTTTTTCTTTAGCTAGGTCCTAGGTATAGTTTTCTCCATTGTATCTTTCCTTCGTTGCATTGGACAGTAGTGTGGCTATGCTTTAATGTGTCATGTACATAAGAGTGGCTGCTTCATGTTTTTGCTGTTGCATGATTACTAACTAGCCTAGTGATGTCAACATTCTCCACAATATCTTATAGAGCCGATTATTTGGATATTACGAATGGGATAAGCTTATTGTTCAGCCCGAAGATAGTCCCGTCCTTACTTGTTTTTATATTGAAAACTCATTCATAGCATTTTCTTGCATTAAAGAATTTTTATGTACAAACGTAGGTGCTTCTTCACCTCTCTTTTCACTACACCAAAACATTCTAGAACATAATAAATCTTCAAGTACAATATTCTTTCTGGAACATGCAACATGCCACTGGTCAATGGCAAACGTGTTGCGTGGCAAAACTCCACGTAAAACATGAAGTAGTACAGAAAAAAAAATGAATGCAATAACTGTAATTACACCAAATTTAAAATTGTAGGAGCACATTTATTACGTAAAGCCCTTAAAAACGACAAAAAAGTAATGTGAAACAAAAATGTGGTCGTTAAAAGATAAACACTCAACAGATTGGTAAAGAAAGTTGGAAAGTGCAGTATTGCACGCAAACTAGGACAGTAACATATCATTAGGAGTATCAGGAAATGTTCTGATTGCAAGAATGTAGAGGAAATGTTAAATAAGTAATAAAAATACTTAAAGACTTTAGGTAAGCGACCTGCCACAGGTTTAGGCTTTGGTGAATATGTTTGTTTTTTGAAAGCGTTTCGCTTAAGTGAATTTAGTTTTAATAAAATTTCACATTCTTTCTGAGCTGAGTTACAAAGGAATATAGGAAAATTATTTAAATTTTCTAATATAATATCAGCACTAAAATTAAACAGTTAGGTACAATCCATTATAAGACGATCAATTACTGGCGTATGCTGATGATATTGATATCATTCGATCATGGACGGTGTCGACGGAAGATGAGGTGGCTCTTAGAGTATACGAGAGAAAAATTATACGGAAGTTCTATGGTCCTGTTCGGGATGCCGACAGTGAGTATCGTAGGAGGTATAATGATGAGCTATATGAGCTTTACGCAGATATGAAGATAGTGCAGCGAATTAAAAACCCACAGGCTTCGGCGGCTAGATCATGTTATACGAATAGATGAAGACGCTCCGGACAGAAAAGTATTCCATTTCACACCGCAGTTTGGAAGCAGAGGAAGGGCTCCCTTCAATGAGTTGGGAAAGGCAGGTAGAGAAAGACTTTACTTCGTTAGGCGGTTAAACGCCAATTAATGATTATAGATATCAGCTGTTAATATTGTTGCTATTGTAACCACAAAAACATTTCTATACTAACACCTTCTCGCCGGGCAATTGACTAGCGCCGCAATGATTTTTTAACCCCAGAACTTCGGATATGTGGATTTAATCATCTGCCATGAAAGGCATGGTTCACCGCGCAAATGTTCTAAGCCCTTTCATCCACTGGTACTAAAAATGTAACTGTTTACTTATAGCTTAAAGTCGCGTAGACTCGCATTAATTACACTTTTGTTAAGATTTGTAAGACCAACTCCACACATTTTTTCAAATAATGAAAATTCCTTATATCAGTTCCCCACAATATTTTTGTCTATTCCCAATAAATAACGTAACAAAAATTCTCAGAGGTTGGATAAATATGAGTAAAATCTTAGTATTATCAACCATTTCTTACTGCAGCTCGAGCTTCCAACATCTGTCGGTATTGACGATATCTAACTTCTAAGCATGTAACGCGATAAGGCAGTGTCCAGTTATTATGCCCATCGTGAGCCTTGAGTCTTCTCTCTTCATGGATATGAGCCACTTTGTAAGCTTAATATCGTAGGATTTGCAAATGATATTAGAAATTTTGTAGACCGGCGCTTCTATCCACGCCTTTCCTGCTTAATGGATCATACGCAACTCCTGTCCAAACGGATTGGGACGTCTATTGAAGCGATGTAAAAACAGAAGAATTGACAAATTATATATGTAGAATATATAAACGATTACAGCAAAGATCATATACTGCTATATTAAAATGTATTTTCTGAAAATAAGTTATCCAACTTTTGCGCACACTGACAAGTACATATGTACTTCGAACTTTTATTATTTCTTCATTGGAAAATCTCCCCGCAACGGCTATCCTTCATTTCCGCAACCGGAAACATTTAGCGCTGGCGCGTCTAGCAAATGTTTATCCAGTAAGTCAATACAAGAAAGGAAATCCCTAAAAGTAACTGTACACAAAGTGCAAAAGTTGGCAGTTGAGGCGTGTGACTGAACTTAAGCAAACACACCCACACAAAAAAAAATCACAAAAGTTTACGAAATGACAGAAGATGGGAGTTTGAGTAGTACATATATGAATGTGGAGCAATCAAAGTCCCAACCTTGTTCGTTTAACTGTTTTACCTCATGTACATTTGTTTATACATATGTGTCTATATACCTCCCATCCCCCTTTTTTTTGCTCACGAATACTAAACCAATACACTCCATTTCATGAAACTTACCCCTTTTTGTGCCAATGCGGCGAAAAAGGGCTGCCGAGAAAGTTCAAGAAATACTTAATCCACTTGCTTTTATTTCATTTATTATTTTTTCCTTTTCACTCTGTGTAAATGATAGCTTTTGTTTTTATAAATATGTATATATTTAAAATGCATTTATATTGGTTTGTGAAAGATGCTGCGAAAAATTGGCGGTTAAAGTCATCTAGTCGTCGGCATGTTATCGAAAACTTCTTTTGTTTATTTAAGAAATGGGAGACGCACAGCAGGAAGCCCTCTTCATTTGCGCGCATCACGCATACATTCCTTTGCTTTTTTGTGCAAATGTCCTTGTCAGCCGCAAATTCAACTTTAACGACCCCCAATTTATTTTCTTTTGGTTTCATGTTTTTGCGACAGCATTTGCACAGGACTGTTTGGCTCCTTGCAGTCTGAACTTTTTAGTGTTTTCTTCACGCTGTATGGTTCTCTATCTTGGTCTTCTAATCTTTCATTCTGGAGTTTTATATGCGTGTGTGTTGATGTTCGGAAGGATGCGCCAGATTTTGATGTACGACAACTTTATTCACTTTGTACTTACAACTTGGATATTATTTGATTCGGTACACACTCCTGTTGTTTTTCATTGCGTCTCTTGTGTGACATAAAAATGTAATTTTTTGTAAAAACTTATTGACAGTTAAATCTTTGCATTAATAAATTGTTTGGCTCGCTCTGTGGAATATCATCACGTGGCTTTTTATTTGAGGTATGGTGGGGGAAACAATAAGGAAACGAGTTTTATTTTGTGGGATTCGTAGTAATTAAAGATTTGAAAGCCATCGCAAAGAAAATTTAGGGAGCTTTAATAATAAAAAATAATTATATTTTTGGAGAACCTTGTGATCGAAATTTAATATTTCTCATCCTACTAGAATCAATGAAGATCACAAAAGCTCAAAGGCTGTGGCCACATACGTCACTTAAGTGGCCTTTTAATGCTGATTTCTTAAAGGCCTTGGACCTGCGAAACGAACCAAAAATGTTCAACCTTCCCTCATACACAATCGGCTTTTTACACGTAGGCATCCAACCCGATCGTCAACATCGAGAGCAGATGAGTATGAAATTAGTTTTTTGAATTGAATACAAGCGAAAACTGATTCACTGCTTGCTTTGCGGAATCTCAGTGCTGCGCTTCACGATATGTAGTTGAAGGCCGAAAAGTTTTACGAAGCTCCACGAAGTTATTGACAGCACTTCTTTCTTGGTGCAATATCAGTTTTGTTGCATGCATAAGCGTGGTCACAGTACAGTGATCAAACAGATATTAAGGTAAGCGAGTGCTTTACTGAAATTCATGAGTAGGTCTTCGCCCACATAATTCGCGATTGGGTTATTTATCATAACTTAAGTACGTATTAGTGATTGACTCGAAAGAGAGAGAGGGGGTGATTCGTCACAATTTTGTTTATATAACAATTCTCTTACTTGTCCAAATCTTAGGACTGGTGAGTTTCTTTCTATCTCAGTTACCAGCAATTTAAATTTGTCAAGGGAAAACTAGAAATCGCTGCTCCGTGAGGTTGTGTGATACCAATGGGTCTGTTGACACTAATTCGAGACTGCTTCCAAAGTCGTTTTTCAACGATGTGCCAACTCTAACTAAGTTAGTATCAAAACTAGTTCCGGTGCTATGCCGTCTAGAGTGTCTAAAATAAAAATAACTCTGAAGATGCACAGCTTCGAACACAAATTTGACAAAGCATCACGAAAACTTTTCGATTGATATCAGTTTAAAATCCTAGCATCTACCAAAATGAGGTACGTCTTGTATAGGACGTATTTATATCACACAATCGTATAATTAACTGCAAAGCGTATATTCACAGTACTTAATTGTGAAAGTATTATTTACGATAACCACAAATCACCATGGACGAAAAGCTTTGCAAAATCTTTCTGCGCACATAAGTTAAGAAATTTTTTTTAAAATTTTTACTTATTATTAACGTTAGCCCCTCAATTTGCAACTGCGATGATGTGGTTTGAAGCATATTTAATACCTTGGTTTCACATGCCACACCTGCTCCGGCACTAAGGCATTGGGCTTATATTCATTCAAACACGCTTCGTAACCACAAATACTTCCTTTGATTTTTCGGCATTAATTTCTATTATGTACACGTGTTGTTTTACTCGATTACATGTCTTTTGTAGCATCCGCTTTTGTGGTTTAAGTACTTTCGATTGCATGTAGCCATAAATTTTTGGTGTAACCGTATATGGTGTTAAATAAAAGCAATATGATGGACACTACTGTGACAGGATGATAAGCTTAAGAATTTAGGTTGCTTTTTGCATATTGCCCACATTTTCTTATTCTTAGATGTATTTAGATTGGCCTGTGATATTATAATATATGATTTGGTCATATATGACACAGTCTCATAAAAAGCCATGCCATATTAAATAATGCAACATCTACGATATCGTATCAAATCACAAGATGTTATCGAATGATGTGATCTCATATACTATCATATCGCACTAACTCAAATAACTGGTAGTTAACATCATATTCTTCAAAATATATGACTATAAAGAAGCTTAATCCTCGACCGTGTCAACAGTAAGACATCTGTAATTTTGTCGCTTGCCATATCGTATTGCATGCAACATCTTGCGTTCATCATATCAAATCACATGGTGTTATATAAATGATATGATATCATATCACACTATGGCATCGCACAACTTTACATATATTCCATCAAAATATAAGATTTTCAATAACTTTCAATCACTACCTATGCTATTAAATAGACTTCTGTTGTTTTCAACCAAGAATTAAGCCAATTATATGTTATACCAAATGTTGTCATATGAGATCGCATTCAGTCGAGTGACTTGATATCACATCGCGCGCTGGTATAGCGTATGATATCAAAATATATGATGTTTAATAAATTTCACACACTAAGCCCACAATCAAATATACCTCCGCGATTTCTTCATCATAACTTATGCCAATGTCCCTTATATGATGATTTTTGTGGCATTTCAAGATTTCATCACATGTTCGCAACCTCTGATGTGACGATATTGACGTCTAAAAGTATCCTTAAAACCACTTCAATAATCATAATTTTTTCATTCCTTTTGAACTAAATAAATCAAAACAATGAAAAAGAATAAATACAACAAAATGATGCTAAATGAATTTGCATTGCCGCAAGTCCATTACCGAGGCAATAAAAATTTATATCTGAACAAATATGTATATATAGTGATCAATGAAGTTTACAAAAGAATGCTGCGTATAACCCAAACATTCCATTGTAGTGGGTGCTACTATTGTTGACGTTGCTGTTGACATTGGACACTTTGTTTAATTTGCGAAAAATTCAAAAGAATGAAATGTAAAATAAAAAAAATAAAAATTAATAAATCGCATACGAACTGCAACAGTAAAGTGCACTGCCATCGACTTCATTGGAAATGAAATGCTGCTAAAGCTTTTGTTATTATTATTTGTGTTGTTGTATGGAAAAAGTGCATTTTTATGTCGTCATTATGCCAAGTGTTAATAACACTTGTTTACAAAAAGTATAACAAAATGCAATAAATGAGAGCATAGCATATGTAAATGTTTTGGCGAAATCGACTTTGAAGGGAAGCACAAAAAATGTTGTTAGTTCTGTTCAATATTGAAACCGTGACCAATGGCTTACACTTGATTGTGAACTGTGGGTTTTAGTAGGCTAGCAGCAGAAATTAATAAAACATATCCAAAGCTGAGTTATATGCTTCAAAAAGTGTTCAGCAAATATACATGCTCATAGTCAGTTGTGCTACTTTGTTCTTAAGAAATTGTTTCGAATGCTCTGTGCTTCGCTAAGTGTGAAATAAGCGCATTTTATAGACGAAATTCAATCATATTTTAGTTAAAAATATATATGTCGACGGCTTATTATGGTAGTCGTATCAAATTTCAACTTAATTGTACTTACTTAGCCCAGATCTATATATTCCATTTCATTACAGAAAGCTTATGCATATCACTTACCTGGAAATAAAAATAAAAGAGCATATTAAGACAAATGTTTTAAATTTTCAAATGTATAAGATGGAAATATTGTTATTTTAAACTATTTCATAAATTGTATATTCGAGTTGCTGTGCCGATCGCAGAAAGATCTTAAGCAAAGTTATATACAGTGAGGATAATATTGTAACGAATTTACTGCAATTCCTCTTATTTGCAATCTTCTACTAATGTTCGAATCACTAAACTATTGAATAAATAACTCCACTATTCAATAATGCAAAATGGCCTTTATTAGACTACTTTCAAAATAACACTACTATTGCTCGCCAGATAGCGTCTTAAATCAAGCTGATTCTTGTGCCTCTACTGTTGCTGCCTTTTGTACTCTGTGATTTCTCGTTCGCATTTTCTAGGCGCTTCCATTTCCAGAATCTACTAGTTGGCCATCAGCTATAAAATTACTATGTTTTATAGCTTCTCATTCGCGCATGTATGTGTGAACACAATTATTATTTCATACTTTTGGGAGCATCTCAGATAAGATGTCTGCATGTGTTTGTGCGTCTCTTCTCCACTGCGTGTACGTACATTGGGTAGACATAATGATTGATTTATTGATGTGCATACAAGTCACTGCTTAGCATCCGCTTAGAGATGATAGTTTCCTTAGTGTTGCTAATATTCGTCGCAATATATAACCTTGGATGGGCAAAGCATAATGCATCAAAAATGAACACCCTTTCAGATTGTAATGTTTGGATAATTACGGCCTCAACCTTTCCATATAATTAAACACTGCTCATTTTATGCAAAAATACTTTTTACATGGATTTAAAAAAATTGAATCTCATATGCTATCGAAAGAACAATTTCCAATGCCATCTAGAACTATTTCATATACACATTTTTTCATTCTGCTTGACCGAAAAGTTTTCGGAAAATAATAATTTTTCTCCCAATCAATGTCAAACATACTCACTAAATCACTAAAACGTGCTTCAGTGTCAGCAGTCGTTAGTCAACTTATCGGCAAGTACACTTACCGTCGATTATGAGAGTGTTGTTTAAGTTGCAGCCCTTTACCTCAAATGAAAACGGTACTCTTCAGTACCAGCGACTTCTGGAACTAACCCGACTGCCGCGTAATCATTTTTGAAACTCGCATACCTTTTGGTTGTCCCTCACGACAGGTATATCTGCCCCTTAATATGATAAATTTGTGTACACTTCGGCGAAAGTATTGGATAGTGAATGCGAGATTGGTTGTCAAAACTTGTACGCACTACTTTTGTGAGTTCGGCGACATGGCGGTAGTTATTCAGGCAGCAGATCACTTATTTACTCGAGTAGAGAATTCAAACCGCAACAGTATTTCTTTTGTCTAGGTTTGAATTTGGTGAACAGTGTGTGACGCCAGTTGGCAGAGCGAAAAATAGACTGGCGCACCTTGTTGGACGGCCATTACCGTATTGTGGCGAATATTAGCATTTCGATACATCATTATGCTGCTATTTAAATAGGGCACAACAGCAAAGTAAAGCAGCTACACATATACATATGTAAACATCAAAACAAGCAGCCACACTTACATGTAAACAGCGAAACTAAGAGCGAAGAGAATATTTCACATACATTCATGTAGTCAGCACCTAAGAGCAGAGGTTATTACTCAGGCATATACACGCATATACTAAGAAGACAACGTGAATACCAGATACATAAAGAAGAAAAAAAAGCAGTTGAGCGAGAAGGCTCTTCGCGAAAAGTTCAGAGCTAGGAGAAAAGGCGAAACGAGGTATGTAATCGAAAATATACAACAGTAGAATTGTAAATAAAGAACATTTTGTTATACTGAATATTTCATTTATTTTTTCGACAATTCAGAGATTTGAACTATAAAAAAAGATGCAGAATAATCAGGAATTTTCTCAAAAATTCGTTACAATATAAAATGTGTACGCACTGATGTCAAGCAAAAATGTTGGCTGGGTGAGGGACAGTGAAACTGATATGCAAGTTAGTGTGATGCCCAAAACTTTAAATGCATAACGAATTGTGTAAATTTCAAAGTATGATGGTGAAATTTGTTGAAGATACCAACTGACCTTTTGCAGCTACATATTTATGTAGATTACACAATTTCCTTCTCCCACATTTTGTAATAAGACATCAGCAGCTTAGTTATGCTATTTGTGGCGTGGAATGTGTGAAATTTACCAACGCAAATTTGTGTGATTTTTGAGAAATTTAAATGGTGCATCAGGGGTTTCAACTGACGTTAATTTGATGGGGTTTGCATAAAAAATGGGTATGGGTAAAGAGTTTATAAGGTTTCGTAAAAGCCTCTTTAGAACAAACGTACATTTTTATGGACTATTTTGGAGCCACTGGTAACTGGCAGGCACTACCGACAAAAATTTTCTATCACAAATTTACATGAAAATTGGTTCTGTGGATTTCTGCGTTCACAGCTGGAAGGTAGTACATCCACTACGGCTTGCACTGGTACTTACTGCCTTTGGAAATTTAATATCAATAAATTTCTGCGATTACAATTTTCTCATCAACTAAATAAATACTCATTTACATTCACACAATGAAACATCAAGATCTGTACATTTCATGGTCACTTGAAAAATCTAAATATTCGAAATTGAAATTCAATTTGCTCGATTTACGTTTTACACTTACTACATTTTGCTATGCGACGGCAGTGTAGGGGAATTTACGTATAGGTCTAACATGCATTCACCAAAATGCATAAATATGAAGTTTATAAGCTAATACTACAAAAAGTGTACTGTCAAAATGCCATATCCTATATTAATGTATGATCTAATTTGGATCGTGTTTTATTACGCAACTAATTTACATCAACAACCGATTTGCCTTGTGATAAACATTAGTCGAGAATGACATAAATGTGCTACTGGCATGTCACAATTCAGTCATGCAAAATCAGTGCGTATGTCAAAACTCAGATTCAAATTTAATAAATACGCTGATAACTCTAACCAATGACTAACACTAGTAGCCATGCAAAATGACAACAAGTACATCTATGTATTACGTAAACAAACGTGCTCATAGGGACCTGCCGTTAGACAGCGCTGTCATATGTAGACCCCCACAGGTGAAGGACCGAGTGTGCATGATAGTATCTGCATAACCGGGTCTGACTAGAAGTCTTTTTTCTTACTATTGCCACACCACGAAGATAAACATGTATTTATTTACATATAGACACA
Organism: Eurosta solidaginis; assembly: GCA_029619165.1. Classification (NCBI taxonomy): domain Eukaryota; kingdom Metazoa; phylum Arthropoda; class Insecta; order Diptera; family Tephritidae; genus Eurosta; species Eurosta solidaginis. The sequence goes on from JARSSU010023789.1 coordinate 36,484, forward strand.
AATTACGCATGCCACATATTTTAATATAAACATATCTAAGACATTTTTTAAAGGCATGACATCACGAGCGCAGTGTGGTGAGGTTCTTAAGTTATGCTTTAGAAGCAATTCGCTCTGTTAAATGACTAATTTCGCTATTTTTTGCTGGAAGAATCGCATTGTAACAAGCATGTCCACTTTTTACGAGCCTTTGCGATCTTGAAAAAAAAATGTGTTTCCTTAAATTGGTCGACAGCTCGAAGCTTCTTTGAGAGTATATAGCTTGTGACACTTTATTTTTTTTTCAGAACTCGCTATTTCATATACGATGGCGATCCTAGGCGTAACTTTATACTTCACTTACTTACCTGGCGCTTGAAACGATTTTTCGTCCTCCAAAAGGTGCACCACTCACTTCTTCGCTGGGTTAAGTGGTGCCAATTGGTCATACAACGGAATTTTATTATTTATTTATTATTTATTATTATTTATTTCATTATGTCTCATAAGTATATGTACATATATCGATAGGCTTAATTTTACTTGTCTACAATATCATACTTATAGAGAATAGATAGTGACATCTTTATTTTATATAATAAGAATAGTGTTGTATGTCACATCATGTTTTAACAAATTCAATTATATAAATAGTAGTAGTGGGGTGAACAAAAAAGAATACAAGATCTATGTATGAGAATAAATATTTATGTATTTATTTATGAATACTTTCTATGAAAGAACATTCTTACAGACTAATAACAATGGTGTAGGATACAAATAAAACATACATACTTAAATAAAAGAGAGCAAAATATTCAAAAAAGCTTGTTTTCCCATGGAAAAATCAAGGGAAATACTCTGAGATTAGAATATTAAATTCGCGCAAAGATCTGTGCAAGAGGAGCATACTGGCAAAGATAGTGTTGACTGTTTTCCAGTAAAAAGGATAGGTGACGCGAAGATTTCGCCTTGGAATGTTACAGGTAATCCTTTCCAGAAGTAAGGACAATCATATTTACGTTGGCATATTGTACTGTGAAAAGTTATATTAAGATCTAGTGCTTCTTGAAGTTTTGGACTAAAGCACATTAATTTGGGTTTATTGCTTGACAACTAGTTTATGTTCCGCAAAACCACGATCGAAGTAAGTGTATATCGCGGCTAAGATCCGCTATCAAATTTAAAGGATCCATTGAGTTATATGCAATTCCTAGGTCATCCGCAAATGCTTCTAATTTACCCTTAAAAGATTGAATAAATAGTGAGTTCACATAGATAAGGAATATTATGGGACCAAGAACCGATCCTTGTGGCACACCAGAGTTTATGACTTTGGTTTCACTAAGAGTGTTGCCTATTTTCACTCTTTGGGTTCGATTCCTAAATAAGAAACAAATCAAATGTATAAGAAGTGATGAATTCCCAAATTATAAATCTTATTTAAAAGACGGCCATGGTCAACCATATCGGATGCTTTGTAATGTCCACAAAAAGCCCAGCACAATCTTTTTTTTAGTCTATACGCTTGTATATAGTAGAGCAGAAGTCCAAAAGAGCATATTCCATAGAAAGACCATCCCTGAAACCAAATGCAAAGGACTAAGAAAATCTGTTTATGAAAGTAGGATAACATCCTTTCTTTTACAATTTTTTCAAAATTTTAGTAATGATGACAAAAATAAAATCGGCATATAGTTAGCCATATATTTTTTATTAGCTTTTTGAAAATCGGTATTACAATTCCTAGTGTAATTGTTCAGGCAAAATCGCAGTTGTAACACTCAATTTAAAGGAATTTAAATCGTTTTCCATCTGTACTTCGAGTGAAGTGGGATGGCCTACCTCTGTTCTATAGGCGGATTCTATAAAAATATTTTCTTAGCTGGAGCATTATCTTTCATTCGCTTAACATGTTCTAGCCTAGCGTAGCCGCTGCGTCTTAATTCGCTGGACATTGCTGATGTTTATTAAATCGTCTTCGGTACTCGCCATCGCTAACGCATATAGGTCGTAAATCTTTCGAAAACCTTTTAATACGCACAAAGTAAACAAGTCATTTGAAGACCACAGACAGGTTTGAAGTTAAATTTTTATTTATGACCTTTATTTAAATAATGTCCCACACTAATGTAGATAAATGCATACGAATGTTATAAATATATGGAAACTGTTATATCTGAATTTTTAAATGGCACTTGCATTTGGCACCCCCATTGTGGTCAGCATTAGAATTAATTATGTTGTCTGCTGGTGGCAAGTTCTGATTCTTGTCGGTTTTTCGCTGCGTCTTATTTATCATAACTTGATTTTAGAGCTATAGTTAAACATTAACAAAATCAAAACCTTTGGTTTTGATAAATAAATATCTGGAATTTATTTTTCATAGAATGGCTTAAGGCTACCACAAAGGCATACTTCTTAGAAATGCTTTGAATCGCGTTCCGGGCATTGCATTGGGTCGGCCAAGGGTTATTTCTAGAAGCGCGGTCGATGTCGTTTAATTTATATAAAGGTCCTTGTTAAATGAAAGCGTTTTAACCACTCGACTACCATGCTGTGTTGAAATCTGTTACCTGATCTTAGCGCTATTCCACATTATCTCAGCTTTTCAATAAAAAATAAACTTTGTATTAAGAAGTATTGGGATCACCCTCAAATAACCCAAAAATGTGAATTTCATGAGTGGAGAAGGAACTCGGCGAATACCGAAACGCGTAATAGACTCAACGCTGTGATGGAACAAGTTTGTGACATATCTAAGTTTTTCAATACTTGTTCTTGTTTTTATATTTTGACCGCAATATGAACCAAACGGAACTAGAAATAACGAAATACTGTCTTCTTGCTCTGTTTGTCATGGCTTCAGCGGAAATTTAATCAAAGAACCGAACAAAAAACTGGCCTGAGATAGTGAAATGTCAAGGCCTTTCATTGAAAGCTTTATATAATATTTTTAAAATAATCTGTAAGCATCATTTTGATTTTTGGATAGAACCTCTCATATCGATGTATAGTTTTGACCGCAGTCTTTGCATTCTCGAAATTTCCCTATCGTGAAAGGAATCTTAAAGCAAATTTTCACACATCACTAATTAAATTGGAATTAACTGCGGATAGCAATCTCGTAGAAGTCTTCACTTGACATTTCGTTTCCATCAACACAGGATTGTCACCCACCAGTTAAGCCAATAAGGCGTAAATCTAGTTCGAGCAATCCATGGCGGAATTAGAAACAGTTGACGGCCGCGGAAATCAGCTGATTTGTACTTTTTTTGTATGATTTGACACTTCAACTTCCGGCGCAGTATCATTTTGACATTAGAACATCTAATATATATTATTCATGTATTTAAGATAATTATAAATATTTATGTGGTACGAACTCCACCGTGCATCCAACCTTGTATGGTTTCACAGTGAATATGGTAAATATACAGAAACAAGCCAACAACAGATGACTTTCGTTAAAACACGTGTACATCTATATGCTTTACGCTTAAACTTTATATGGACTTCTAAGCGTTAAACTTTAGTCTACTCTTCTGAATTTCTGCGCAGAAAATTAGTACTCCTAAATTCAATAACTCAGATTGCCACTGAAATATGTGTCTATGTTTACCTCTACAAATGGCGTGGTCCATATTGCACACAACCGATTCAGCCATAGCTTATACATTATCACCAACAGAGGTTTGTGTCTCTGCTTTTGGTAGAACATGTTCTGTAGCTAGCTGCCGCCCATTTATCCTAAGCATATGTAAAGCGTTTTTTACGCGCAAACGTGAGACGTATATACGTGTAAAAAACACGGCTACATTTGCCTTAACATTAACTGATGTCATTCAGTAGCATGAAGAAAACTAGAATATCTTTAACTTATAGATAGAGACTAACTGAAGATGGTGAGAACTACCCTTAGTGAAATAAATATGTGCAACAACAACATTTCATTTCATTTCATTTTATTGGCATTTTTCTTTATACTATCATATTTACAAATGTAGCAAAGTTACAATAGCATAATAAAAGTTTAACATTATGAAGTATAATTAACGAATGCATAATATGTGTATGAGACCGTGTAGATATAAGAAAAAGGTAAGACATTTTTATGTTAAGCTTAACATAGTGGCAAATGTCATATCTATCAAAAATATGAACATTAGTGCAGTGGGGCGGACTGCTAAATATAGAAATTAAGTTATAATTTTTTTAAAACCTACATAGATTTTTAGCCTTATTACAAGATGCTACTATGGAAAAGCTAAAGTAAGTAAAGAAAAAACTATGGTGAAGGTATATAAAATAAAGTAAAGAAAGTTACTACTATTATTTACTTTTAGTCTCGTAATAAGCTGCTTATTGAATAGGTCGTAGCAAAACTTCGATTTCATTATGTGAGAAACTCAGAAGAAAGGATTTCACACATTTGTAAATTGTAGAACATTCCTCTGGCCCGAATTTCGGAGGGTAGTATGTTGAGAGTTTCCTGGATACAATTGCATATAAACTTGTTGAGCGTGGGGTTCTGGAAGGAGGACCAATAACTGGAGGATGAAAGTTTACCTAAGGTTGTAAGTTCCGACCTCATACTCTGCCAGATAACCTACACCTAATGAAAATATTTGTTAAAACTTAAAATAATAAAGGGCCCTATGGAAGAACCTTAGATCTCTAAAAAGCTCTCTTGAGGTATGCAGTTGATTTTACACTAGATATTTTACGAATAACGAATTTTTAGTAAAACTAGGTTAGACTGAATTTTATTAAAGGCATGCTCCCCCCAACAGCTGATACCATATAACAATTTAGAATGAACAAGCGCATAATAAAATGTTTTAGGTGTAGTTAGAGCAGCAACCTCTGAGATGATAGAACAACGTAAAGATATGGAGATAATGCTTTAGCGGGATATGTGGATGCCCCAGTTCATATTGATCTACAGTGACACCTAGATACCGAGAAAGTCGTCAACAACGTCAATCTAAAGAAATAAAGAAACACTCGTTATTACAAATAGCGACGCGGATTAAAAATACCATACTGAGTCATTTGGCATACGAATTATCGTGGATGAGCGAGACGACGCTCACAACTGGAGTGATTTGTGTGAAAACAATGTCTACGTCTGGTCGTATTGTGCATTCAGCTAAAAACCATTAGCTGCGTCTATGTGCTAACAACGAGCTTGTGTTATGCGAACCACGTTCTTAACACATGTACAGTGCAGTATTCGTAAATATCGTATTTGATGAGCCGTAATGCTATCGCTAGATTCATCGGCAAATGCACCCCAGTGACCTTCGCCATAGTAATGGCATGCGATAAATGAATTTGACGTAGACAGAAATAAATAATAGGACTTACGCGGACGGAACCTGGTGCGTAACGCGCAACTTCATATTGAGATCTAGAGCTACTCAGCGTTCGCGCGACTTTAACGCAGTTGTACTCATTTCCAGTAAGATACGATTTGAACCATCTCATGTTATGTAAATCTAAGCAGTTGATATAATTTATGTCAAGTGAGATATTACATGATCCACAGTATCAAAGCTCTTTTGTGATGTCAACGACAAGTACTCGCGCACAATGTTGTTTTACTCGTCTAATTCAGTTGGTGGATAAATATACAAAATCTATAGAGCAGTCCTCGTTGACCGGGTGGCTCTAAATCCAAACTGCCTTGGGCTGAAAAAAGCTCTTGCTTCAGAAAAGTAATATACGGCTTTGTTAAGGGCTTCTCGAAAACCTTAGACAATGAAGGTACTAATGAAAGTGGCTCTGCGTAATGTTTTTCTCTTCCCTGTTACCCTTTTGAGACAGCGGAGATAATAATCGCACATTTCAAGTCTTCTAGAGGAAAAGTTCTGAGTATACACTAGTAGCATTAAGAGATGTTTCAGAATGTCTAGTAGGTTAAGGGCTATATCTTTCTAAGCAATGAGTTGGAAATCAGCATCATGACCACAAGCACCGGTATTTCGTTAAGTGGTGTGTATTATGGTTAGGATCTCGAGAACCAGAGAGGTCAAACAAAAACACTATTGCCTGAACTAGTCCTTCTACCTGACATCACACAATTGCAGAAGAGGCATTAGATTGACGACTGAAGCAACATCATTAATTAGAGTTAGATACAACAGAGGAGTCGTCAAGTTGTTTTTTGTCTGTTGCCATGATCACTTAGAGCAATAGACTTTTCATCCCGATGCCTGTGTGGGTGATAATACTATTAACAAGTTTTCCATCCTTCGTGCGTTGCCACGCTACATTCTAGTAATGCCTATTACACGAAAGAGTAAGTATCTCTCTAGCCACTTAAAGGAGTTCAGTTTTGTAATTGTGAGCACAACTTTTTATCACCTGCGAATGGAGCTCTTGATTATTGTTGGGTGTTTCTACACTTTGCACCAGTCTCTATCTCTCTAAGCTTTGTCTTCCTGTTAAGTCAAAAACTATCAAGGTTTAAGTTCTAATTTTATGGTTTTTTCGTGGAGCGCGGGTAAAGCTAGCAAACTGGATATAATTTGAAGCAAATTTAAAAATGTAGAGTACGCCTTGGATATGTCAGTCTCTGAATAAACATCACCAATCCTCTGACGTAATTTTTCATTTGTAGTGAATAGTTAATTTTTGTTATTTTGGTTTCTCCTCTGAAAGGGAAATCCTATCTTGACACCCGTCATGGAGTGATCTGTAATATCCAGATCAGATTAAATACCAGTGAGTGCAACAAACTGTTGGAACGCAAAAATATGATCCAAGCAGGTGCCAGAAGAAATCCGTGTTGGTTCGTTTAAATAGAAATAAATCCGTTACTCGCCATTAATGCTAGATAGCTCTCAGAAACTTTGCATTAATTGTAAAATATCTAAATCAAATCACCTAGTACACTCGCAAAACTCGATTTTCATAATAAAAGGTTTGAGAATTCTTCCAGAAAGATTGAAGGATTGATTGACATAACAAACTATGTTATGGTTCACGTCAGTTATTATTGCGCAAGAAACTCAGCAGCTATATCGAAATGATTCGGAAACCATCATGAAATAGGGATGAAATAATTGTGAAAACAATACCCAAGTAGTCTCGCGAGATTGAAATGATCGTGAAAATGGCCTACAACATATCAAAAATGACGATGAAAATAAATTCAGAATTATCTGAAATAATCTCGAACTGATTCTGAAACAGTCTTGAGACTGACTATTCCCAAAATAGTGCTGAAACTATCTAAAAAAATCTGAATTAATGTCCGTGGCAGTGTTGACCAAAATGTGATCCCGATTACATTCAAAACTTATACCGTATAGAAATTGAGTCCCGAAAAAGTCCCGAAAGTAATACAGAAATCGTTTCTTAAACGATCAAAAAAAGATGCATACAATGTTCTTGAAAGCACATGTAATGTGAATGATCCATTACAGGTCTGTCAGAATGTGTCTTGTTAAAGAACCAGTTATTTAAACAACTCAACATGCCTACCACCATTGGTCACCCATATACAGCTACATATTAAAGTGTGGGTTTTTTATTTCATCTCACACAAAAACTGTGATGGTATTTTGTATTTGTGATAGATCACGTACAGTGCATAGCCTAATTAAGTTATTCTCATGGACACATGCTTTACATGTGAAACCAGGCAGTGTGAGTCTTTAGAAGGAACGATCGAGCGGATGCTATGCACATATTCTACGAAAGGTTTCAGGCTCATAATCCAATTATAGGGAGTGACAGAGCTACCTAAAAGAGTCTAAAGCAGAAATTGGGATAGGCACTAGAAGCTTCTAGAATTTGCCAAAGGACGAAGTTGTTTTATAACATGGATCCTTGTTTTTGAAAGGGTTGTTTATTTGGTCGTAGAGAAAATTTCTGGTAATACTAAGAACAATTCCGCTTATGTGAGGTCTTCAAGGAAAAACCAGCTCAGCAACTGCATGAATAACAAGTAAGGAAGGCTAAGTTCGGTTGTAACCGAACATTACATACTCAGCTGAGAGCTTTGGAGACAAAATAAGGGAAAATCACCATTAGCAAAATGAACCTAGGGTAACCTTGGAATGTGTTTGTATGACATGGGTTTCAAATGGAAGGTATTAAAGAGTATTTTAAAAGGGAGTGCGCCATAGTGCTATAGGTGAACGCAATTTCAGGATACCGCCATAAAGGTGGACCAGGGGTGACTCTAGAATGTGTGTTGTACGATATGGGTATCAATATAAAGGTATTAATGAGTTTTAAAATGTGAGTGGTCGTTAGTTTATATATGTGAGGCGTTTTCGAGATATCGACACAAAATGTGGACCAGGGTGACCCAGAACATCATCTGTCGGGTACACTAATTTATTTATACATATGTCATACCACGAACAGTTTTCCTGCCAAGATTCCAAGGGCTTTTGATTTCGCCCTGACGAACTTTTTCATTTTCTTCCACTTAAAATGGTAGGTGTAACATCCATTTACAAAGTTTTTCTAAAGTTATATTTTGCGTCAATAAACCAATCAATAACATGCTTCATCTCTTTTTTTCATATTGGTACAGAATTACGGCTTTTTTTCATTTTTCGTAATTTTACGATATCGAAAAAGTAAATGTGGGCGTGTTCGTCATCCGATTTTGTTAATTTTATTAGGCATACATATAGTACACAGGAGTAACGTGCCCGCCAAATTCATCAATGATATCTTCATACGACTGCGAAATTACAGCTTGCAAAACTTTTAAATTAATTTCTTTTAAAAGTGGGCGGTGCACACTCCATTGTCCAAAAATTACTAATTTTCTATTTTGCGTCATAAGGTCAACGGTCTACCAACTTTCACAACTTTATCGTCTTTGTTAATGAATTATCACACATTTTTCGAAATTTTCGATATCGAAAAAGTGCGCGTGGTTGTAATCCGATTATCGTTCATTTTAAATAGCGATCTGAGATGAGCGCCCATGAACGTAAATACCAAATTTCATTAAGATACCTGAAAATATACTCAAGTTATCGTGTTTACGAACGGACGGACGGACGCAAGAACGAACGGACAGACGGACATAGCTAAATGAATTTCTTTTTCGCCCAGATCATTTTGATATATAGAAGTCTATATCTATCTCGATCAGCTTATGCCGTGACGGATTATCGTTATGCGAACAATTTAATATACTCTGTGAGCTCTGCTCAGCTGAGTATAAAATAAACAATAATACTTTCCAATTCCTTTTACCATACTCTGGTTAACTAATATACATACATTGAACAATTTAACCTAAACACGTTTAATCTTAAATATGCATGTACATATAAAGCGTCAAATAGTTCAACATTATTTCATCACTGCCAATTTTGTATGATTGACCAATAATTTAATTAACATTAACATAAACTTAACAAGAGGAAATAAAGCGAAAAAATACACTTTTTGCTATTGCTTCGATCGTGTATATGTAGGTATGTTTGTAGTTATTGTTGTATAGCAAGATAATTAAGACAATTGCCACCGTTTCGTGTTTTTGTTCAACGTTTATCTTGACATTTCCTACTACCAAGCGTGCACATACAAGATACAAGTTACCAAAAACCTGCGTGGAAGATTTATTGTTGTTTAAGCAATCAATCATATCCAAATTCAATAAAAATGAATTTTGTCCGAATTCTCAAATCATTTTTTATGAATTTGGATTGGATTGATTGCTTAAACAACAATAAATCTTCCACGCATGTTTTTGGTTAACTTGATCTGTATGTGCACGCTTGGGTAGTAGGAATTGTCAAGATAAACGTTGAATAAAAACACGAAACGGTGGCAATTGTCTTAATTATCTTGCTATACAACAATAACTACAAACATACCTACATATACACGATCGAAGCAATAGCAAAAAGTGTATTTTTTCGCTTATTTCCTCTTGTTAAGTTTATGTTAATGTTAATTAAATTATTGGTCAATCATACAAAATTGGCAGTGATGAAATAATGTTGAACTATTTGACGCTTTATATGTACATGCATATTTAAGATTAAACATGTTTAGGTTAAATTGTTCAATGTATGTATATTAGTTAACCAGAGTATGGTAGGAATTTGAAAGTATTATTGTTTTTTTTATACTCAGCTGAGCAGAGCTCACAGAGTATATTAATTTGTTCGCATAACGGTAATCCGTTCACGGCATAAGCTGATCGAGATAGATATAGACTTCTATATATCAAAATGATCTGGGCGAAAAAAAGAAATTCATTTAGACTATGTCCGTCTGTCCGTTCACGTTCTTGCGTCCGTCCGTCCGTTCGTAAACACGATAACTTGAGTATATTTTCAGGTATCTTAGATGAAATTTGGTATTTACGTCATGGGCGCTCATCTCAGATCGCTATTAAATGAACGAAATCGGACTTACAACCACGCGCACTTTTCGATATCGAAAATTTCGAAAAAGAAAAAGTGTGATAATTCATTAACAAAGACGGGATAAAGTCTGTGAAATTGGTAGGAGCGTTGACCTTATGACGCAAATAGAAAATTAGTAAAATTTTGGACAATGGGTGTGGCACCGCCCACTTTTAAAAGAAATTAATTTAAAGTTTTGCAAGCTGTAATTTCGCAGTCGTTGAAGATATCATGATGAAATTTGGCGGGCACGTTACTCCTGTTACTATATGTATGCCTAATAAAAATTAACAAAATCGGGATGACGAACACGCCCACTTTAAAAAAAAACTTTTTCGATATCGAAAATTACGAAAAATGAAAAAAAGCCGTAATTCTGTACCAAATATGAAAAAAGAGATGAAACATGGTAATTGGATTGGTTTATTGACGCAAAATATAACTTTAGAAAAAACTTTGTAAAATGGATGTTACACCTACCATATTAAGTGAAGAAAATGAAAAAGTTCTGCAGGGCGAAATCAAAAGCCCTTGGAATCTTGGCAGGAATACTGTTCGTGGTATGACATATATAAATAAATTAGTGGTACCCGACAGATGATGTTCTGGGTCACCCTGGTCCACATTTTGGTCGATATCTCGAAAACGCCTTCACATATACAACTAACGACCACTCACTTTTAAAACCCTCATTAATACCTTTATATTGATACCCATATCGTACAACACACATTCTAGAGTCACCCCTGGTCCACCTTTATGGCGGTATCCTGAAATTGCGTCACCTATAGAACTATGGCGCACTCCCTTTTAAAATACTCTTTAATACCTTCCATTTGAAACCCATGTCATACAAACACATTCCAGGTTACCCTAGGTTCATTTTGCTAAATGGTGATTTTCCCTTATTTTGTCTCCAAAGCTCTCAGCTGAGTATGTAATGTTCGGTTACAACCGAACTTAGCCTTCCTTACTTGTTATTCATGCAGTTGCTGAGCTGGTTTTTCCTTGAAGACCTCACATAAGCGGAATGTGTCTATAGTATTACCAGAAATTTTCTCTACGACCAAATTAAACAACCCTTTCAAAAAACAAGGATCCATGTTATAAAACAACTTCGTCCTTTGGCAATTCTAGAAGCCTTCTAGTGCCTATCCCACTTTCTGCTTTTAGACTCTTTTAGGTAGCTCTGTCACTCCCTATAATTGGATTATGAGCCTGGAAAACCTTTCGTAGATATGTGCATAGCATCCGCTCGATCGTTCCTTCTAAAGCTCACACTGCCTGTTCCATGATAAAGCAGTGTCCATTGAGAATAACTTAATTAGGCTATGCACTGTACGTGATCTATCACAAATACAAAATACCCATCACAGTTTTTGTTGAGATGAAAATAAAAAACCCCAACTTTAATATGTAGCTGTAATATGGGTGACCAATGGTGGTAGGCATGTTGAGTGTTTAAATAACTGGTTCTTTAACAAGACCATTCTGACAGACCTGTAATGGATCATTCACAATTACATGTGCTTTTCAAGAACATTGTATGCATCTTTTTGGATCGTTTTAAGAAACGATTTCTGTATTACTTTCGGGACTTTTTCGGACTCAATTTCTATACGGTATAAGTTTTGAATGTAATCGGGATCACATTTGGTCAACACTGCCACGGCATTAATTCAGATTTTTTTTAGATAGTTTCAGCACTATTTTGGGAATAGTCAGTCTCAAGACTGTTTCAGAATCAGTTCGAGATTATTTCAGAATATTCTGAATTTATTTTCATCGTCATTTTTGGATTGTTGTAGGCCATTTTCACGATCATTTCAATCTCGAGACTACTTGGGTATTGTTTTCACAATTATTTCATCCCTATTTCATGATGGTTTCCGAATCATTTCGAGATAGCTGCTGAGTTTTCTTGCAATAATAACTGACGTGGAACCATAACATAGTTGTTTGTTCAATCAATCCTTCAATCCTTTCTGGAAGAATTCTCAAACCTTTTAATTAATGAAAAATCGAGTTTTGCAGTTGTACTAGGTGATTTGAATTTAGATATTTTACAATTTAATGCAAGTTCTGAGAGCTATCTAGCATTAATGGCGAGTAACGGATTTATTTCCTATTTAAACGAACCAACAAGGATTTCTTCTGGCACCTGCTTGGATCATATTTTTTGCCGTTCCAACAGTTTGTGCACCTTCACTGGTATTAATCTGGATCTGGATATTACAGATCACTCCATGACGGGTGTCAAGATAGGATTTCCCTTTCAAGAAAAAAAAAGGAGAAACCAAAAATAACAAAAATTAACTATTCACTACTAAATGAAAAATTACGTCAAGAGGATTGGGTTGATGTTTATTCAGAGACTGACATATCCAAGGCGTACTCTACATTTTAAATTTGCTTCAAAATTATATCCAGTTTGCTAGCTTTACCCGCGCTCCACGAAAAAATAAATTAAACTTAAACCTTGGATAAGTTTTGACCTTAACAAGAAGACAAAGCTTAAGAATAGACTGGGTGCAAAGTGTAGGAAACACCCAAATAATCAAGAGCTCCATTCCAGGTATAAAAAGTTGTGTAAACAATTACAAAAGAATATTAAGTGGCAGAGAGATACTTATTTTCGTAATAGGTTACTAGAATGTAGCGGCAACGCAAAGAAGGAATGGGAAATTGTTAATAGTATTATCAACCCAAACGGCATCGGTGATGAAAAGTCTATTGCTCTAAGTGATCATGGCAACATCATTGACGACTCCTCTGTTGTATCTAATATATTTAATGATTTTTTTGCTTCAGTCGGTCAATCTAATGCCTCTTCCTGCAATTGTGTGATGTCAGGTAGGGAAGGAACTAGTTCAGGCAATAGTTTTTTGTTTGAACCTTTCTCTGGTTCTGAGATCCTAACAATAATAAAACAACTTAACAATTCCGGTTCTTGTGGTCATGATGCTATTTCCAACCAATTGCTTAAAAATATAGCCCTTAACCTACTAGACATTCTGAAACATCTCTTTAATGCTAGTGTATACTCAGGAACTTTTCCAGAAGACTTGAAATGTGCGATTATTATTCCTCTGTTCAAAAAGGGTAACAGGGAAGATAAAAACAATTATAGGCCAATTTCATTAGTACCTTCCATTTCTAAGGTTTTCGAGAAAGCCCTTAAAAGCCGTATTTTACTTTTTCTTGAAAGCAAGAGCTTTTTCAGCCCAAGGCAGTTTGGATTTAGAGCCAACCGGTCAACCGAGGATGCTCTATTAGATTTTTGTATATTTATTCACCAAGAATTAGACAGTAAAAAACATTGCGCGAGTCTTTTCGTTGACATCACAAAAGCTTTTGATACTGTGGATCATGTAATTCTACTTGATAAATTATATCATACTGGCTTTCGAGGATTTATACATGAGTGGTTCAAATCGTATCTTACTGGAAGAGTACAACGCGTTAAAGTCTGCGGAACGCTTAGTAGCTCTAATCCAATTAAAGTTGGCGTTCCACAAGGTTCCGTCCTCGGTCCTATTTTATTTCTGGTCTACGTAAATTCAATTTTCGACATGCCATTCTTAGGGAAGGTCACTGCATTTGCAGATGATCTAGCGATAGCTTACGGCTCATCAAATACGATATACGAATATGATGTACATGTTTTAAGAACGTGGTTCGCTAAACACAAGCTCGTTGTTAGCAATAAGACCAAGCTAATGTTTTTTAGCTTGAATGCAAAAATACGACCAGACGTAGACATTGTTTTCCACTCCTCCAGTTGTGAGCGTCTCGCTCTCCACGATAATTCGTGCCAAATGGCTCAGTATGGTATTTTTAATCCGCTCGCTATTTGTAATAACGAGTGCTTTATAATTGACGTTGTTGAAGACTTTCGGTATCTAGGTGTAACTGTAGATCAAAATATGAACTGGGGCATCCACATATCCCGCCTAAAGCATTATCTCCAATATTCTTTACGTTGTTTCTATCATCTCAGAGGTTGCTGCTCTAACTACACCTTTAAAACAGTTTATTATGCGCTTGTTCATTCTAAATTGTTATATGGTATCAGCTGTTGGGGGGGAGCATCCTTTAATAAAATTCAGTCTAACCTAGTTTTACAAAATTCGTTATTCGTAAAATATCTAGTGTAAATCAACTGCATACCTCAAGAGAGCTTTTTAGAGATCTAAGGATTCTTCCAATAGGGGACCTTTATTATTTTAAAAGTTTTTAAAAATATTTTTCATTAGGTGTGGTTATCTGCAGAGTATGAGGTCGGAAACTTATAACCTTAGGTTAAACTTTCATCCTACAGTTATTGTTCCTCCTTCCAGAACCACACGCTCAACAAAGTTTTATACAATTGTATCCAGGAAACTCTTCAACATACTACCCTCCGAAATTCGGGCCAAGAGGAATGTTCTACAATTTACAAAATGTGTGAAATCCTTTCTTCTGAGTTTCTCACATAATGAAATCGAAGTTTTGCTACGACCTATTCAATAAGCAGCTTATTAACAGAGACTAAAAGTAAATAATAGTAGTAACTTTCTTTACTTTATTTTATATACCTTCACCATAATTTTTTCTTTTACTTACTTTTAGCTTTTCCAATAGTAGCATCTTGTAATAAGGCTAAAAAATCATATGTAGGTTTTAAAAAAATTATAACTTAATTTCTATATTTAGCAGTCACCCCACTGCACTAATGTTTCAATATTTTTGATAGATATGACATTTGCCACTATGTTAAGCTTAACATAAAAAATGTCTTACCTTTTTCTTATATCTACACGGTCTCATACACATATTATGCATTCGTTAATTTATACTTCATAATGTTAAACTTTTTTATTGCTATTGTAACTTTGCTACATTTGTAAATAGATAGGTATAAGAAAAATGCTCAATAAAAATGAAAATGAAATGAAATGTTGTTGTTGCACATATTTTATTTCACTAAGGGTAGTTCTCACCATCTTCAGTTAGTCTCTTATCTATAAGTTAAAGATATTCTAGTTTTCTTCATGCTAACTGAATGACAGTCAGTTAATGTTAAGGCAAAAGTAGCCGTGTTTTTACACGTATATACGTCTACGTTTGCGCGTAAAAAAACGCTTTACATAATGCTTAGGATAAATGGGCGGCAGCTAGCTACAGAACATGTTCTACCAAAAAGCAGAGACACAAACCTCTGTTGGTGATAATGTATAAGCTATGGCTGAATCGGTTGTGGCCAATAATGGACCCACGCCATTTGTAGAGGTAAAACATAGACACATATTTCAGTGGCATCTGAGTTATTGAAATTTAGGAGTACTAATTTTCTGCGCAGAAATTTCAGAAGAGTAGATAAAGTTTAACGCTTAGAAGTCCATATAAAGTTTAAGCGTAAAAGCATATAGATGTAAACGTGTTAACGAAAGTCAGCTGTTGTTGGCTTGTTTCTGTATATTACCATATTCACTGTGAAACCATACAGGTTGATGCACGGTGGAGTTCGTACCAACATAAATATTTATAATTATTAATAAATTAATAAATATAATTAGATGTTCTAATGTCAAAATGATACTGCGCCGGAAGTTGAAGTGTCAAATCATACAAAAAAAAGTACAAATCAGCTGATTTCCGGCCGTCAACTGTTTCTAATTCCGCCATGGATTTGCTCGAAACTAGATTTACGCTTATTGGCTTAACTGGTGGGTGACAAATCCTGTGTTGATGGAAACGAAAATGTCAAGTGAAGACTTCTAAAGGATTGCTATCCGCAGTTAAATTCCATTTAATTAGTGATGGTGAAAATTTGCTTTAAGATTCCTTTCACGATAGGGAAATTTCGAGAAATTGCAAAAGACTGCGGTCAAAACTATACATCGATATGAGAGGTTCTATTCAAAAATCAAAATGATGCTTACAGATTATTTTAAAAATATATATAAAGACTTTCAATGAAAGCCTTGACATTACTATCTCAGGCCAGTTTTTTGTTCGGTTCTTTGATTAAATTTCCGCTGAAGCCAATGACAAAACAGAGAAAGAAGACAGTATTTCGTTATTTCTAGTTCCGTTTGGTTCATATTGCGGTCAAAATATAAAAACAGAAACAAGTATTGAAAAACTTAGATAATGTCACAAACTTGTTCCATCACAGCGTTGAGTCTATTACGCGTTTCGGTATTCGCCGAGTTCCTTCTCCACTCATGAAATTCACATTTTTGGGTTATTTGAGGGTGATCCCAATACTTCTTAATACAAAGTTTATTTTTTATTGAAAAGCTGAGATAATAGTGGAATAGCGCTAAGATCAGGTAACAGATTTCAACACAGGCATGGTAGTCGAGTGGTTAAAACGCTTTCATTTAACAAGGACCTTTATATAAATTAAACGACATCGACCGCGCTTCTAGAAATAACCCTTGGCCGACCCAATGCAATGCCCGGAACGCGATTCAAAGCATTTCTAAGAAGTATGCCTTTGTGGTAGCCTTAAGCCATTCTAATGAAAAATAAATTCCAGATATTTATTTATCAAAACCAAAGGTTTTGATTTTGTTAAATGTTTAACTATAGCTCTAAAATCAAGTTATGATAAATAAGACGCAGCGAAAAACCGACAAGAAATCATAAAACTTGCCACCAGCAGACAAAATAATTAAATTCTAATGCTGACCACAATGGGGGTGCCAAAATGCAAGTGCCATTTAAAAATTCAGATATAACAGTTTCATATATTTATAAACATTCGTATGCATTTATCTACATTAGTGTGGGACATTATTTAAATAAAAGGTCATAAATAAAAATTTAACTTCAAACCTGTCTGTGGTCTTCAAATGACTTGTTTACTTTGTGCGTATTAAAAGGTTTTCGAAAGATTTACGGACCTATATGCGTTAGCGATGGCGAGTACCGAAGACGATTTAATAAACATCAGCAATGTCCAGCGAATTAAGACGCAGCGGCTACGCTAGGCTAGAACATGTTAAGCGAATGAAAGATAATGCTCCAGCTAAGAAAATATTTTTATAGAAATCCGCCTATAGAAACAGAGGTAGGGCCAGTCCCACTTCACTCGAAGTACCAGATGGAAAACGATTAAATCCTTTAAATTGAGTGTTACAACTGCGATTTTGCCTGAACAATTAACACTAGGAATTGTAATACCGATTTTCAAAAAAGCTAATAAAAAATATATGGCTAACTATATGCCGATTTTATTTTTGTCATCAATTACTAAAATTTTTGAAAAAATTGTAAAAGAAAGGATGTTATCCTACTTTCATAAAAACAGATTTTCTTAGTCCTTTGCATTTGGTTTCAGGGATGGTCTTTCTATGGAATATGCTCTTTTGGACATCTGCTCTACTATATACAAGCGTATAGACTAAAAAAAAGATTGTGCTGGGCTTTTGTGGACATTACAAAAGCATCCGATATGGTTGACCATGGCCGTCTTTAAATAGATTTTATAAATTTGGGAATTCATCACTTCTTATACATTTGATTTGTTCTTATTTAGGAAATCGAACCCAAGAGTGAAAATAGGCAACACTCTTAGTGAAACCAAAGTCATAAACTCTGGTGTGCCACAAGGATCGGTTCTTGGTCCCATAATATCCTTATCTATGTGAACTCACTATTTATTCAATCTTTTAAGGGAAATTAGAAGCATTGCGGATGACCTAGGATTGCATATAACTCAATGGATCCTTTAAATTTGATAGCGGATCGTAGCCGCGATATACACATTACTTCGATCGTGGTTTGCGGAACATAAACTAGTTGTCAGCAATAAACCCAATTAATGTGCTTTAGTCCAAACTGCAAGAAGCACTAGATCTTAATATAACTTTTCACAGTACAATATGCCAACGTAAATAGATTGTCCTTAACTTCTGGAAAGGATTACCTGTAACATTCCAGGCGAAATCTTCGCGTCACCTATCACTTTTTACTGGAAAAAAGTCAAAACTATATTTGCCAGTAATGCTCCTCTTGCAAGATCTTTGCGCGAATTTAATATTCTATCTCAGAGTATTTCCCTTGATTTTTCCATGGGAAAACAAGCTTTTTTGAATATTTTGCTCTCTTTATTTTAAGTATGTATGTTTATTTGTATCCTACACCATTGTTATTAGTCTGTAAGAAATGTTCTTTCATAGAAAGTATTCAATAAATAAATAAATATTTTATTCTCATACATAGATCTTGTATTCTTTTTTGTTCACCCCACTACTACTATTTATATAATTGAATTTGTTAAAACATGATGTGACATACAACACTATTCTTTATTATATAAAATAAAGATGTCACTATCTATTCTCTATAAGTAATGATATTGTAGACAAGTAAAATTAAGCTATCGATATATGTACATATACTTATGAGAATAATGAAATAAATAATAATAAAATAAATAAATAAATAAAATTCCGTTGGTATGACCAATTGGCACCACTTAACCCAGCGAAGAAGTGAGTGGTGCACCTTTTTGGAGGACGAAAATCGTTTCAAGCGCCAGGTAAGTAAGTGAAGTATAAAAGTTACGCCTAGGAATCGCCATCGTATATGAAATAGTCGAGTTCTCGAAAAAATAAAATAAAGTGTCACAAGCTCATATACTCTCAAAGAAGCTTCGAGCTGTCGACCATTTAAGGAAACACATTTTTTTTTCAAGATCGCAAAGGCTCGTAAAAGTGGACATGCTTGTTACAATTTTTTGTAGAATGCGATTCTTCCAAGAAAAAATAGCGACAAATTAATCATGTATAACAGAGCGAATTGCTTTCTAAAAGCATATAACCTTAAAGACCCACACTAGTGGCGCTCCGTGAGGTCATTGGCCATTTAAAAATTGTCTTAATAATTTTGATAGTCTAAATATGTGGCTATGCGCAAAAGTTGGTTCTATACTGTAAATAAATACATGTTTATCTTCGTGGGGTGGCAATAAGATCTAATAAAAAGACTCTAGTCGACGCACCGGTTATGCATCAGATAATATCATAGGCACGACCGAGCTCATTCACCGTGATCCTACCATATGGACAGCGCTGTCTACGGACAGGTCACTATGAGACAACGTTTGTTTACGTACTACATATAGTACTGTTGTCATTTTTATGTCATGGCTAACTATAAGTGTTAGTCAGTGGAGAGTTTCAGCGTATTATAATTTGAATCTGAGTTTTGACTACCAATGATTTTGCATGACTAAATGTGATGCCAGTACAAATTTATGTAATTCGACTAATTGTTATCCCGGTTTGTGATATAAATTAAGTTGCGTAAATAAAAACACGATCCAAAGTAGATCATAAATTAATCTAGGAATTGGCAAATTTTGACAGGTACAATTTTTTTGGTTTTCTATATTAGTTATAAAACTTCATATTTATGCATTTGGTATGCATGTTAGACCTAATAAAAAAAGTACATTCCCTACATGCCGTCCATAAGCAAAAATGTAGTAAAGTGTAAAACGTAAAATGGAGCAAATTGAATTTTCATTTCGATATTTAGATTTTAAGTGAACATGAAATGTAAGATCGTGTGTTTCCCCATTGTGAATTTAAAATGAGTATTTATTAGTTGATGAGAAATTGTAATCGAAGAATGTATGGATATGAAATTTCAAAAGGCAGAGTAAGTACAAGTGCAATGCAGTAAGTGCTTGTACTACCTTTCAGCTTCGTGAACGCAGAACTACACAGAACCAATTTTCATGTAAATTTGAAAGAAAATTTTGTCGGTAGTCGCCGCCAGTTACCAGTGGCTCCAAAATAGTCCATAAAAATGTACGTTTGTATCTAAAGAGGCGCTTTAACGAAACAACCTAATATAAACCTTATACCCCATACCCAATTTTTTAGCAACCCATCAAAATAACGTCAGTGACCCCTTGACTCAGCACCATTTAACATATTCACAAAAATAACACAACATTTGCGCATGGTAAATGTCACACATTACCAACGCCAAAAATGCATAAACTAAGCTGCTGATGCATCTTATATACAAAACCTTTGGACGAGAAACGTCAAATTCCCGTCGTAATCACACATAAACCTATGTAGCTGCAAAAAGGGTCAGTTGGTATCTTCAACAAAATTTCACAATCATACTTTGAAATCTTAACCACAATATCAGTTATGCATTTAAAAATCAAACATTGGACATCACCACACTCAACTCTACACCTATCAGTATTACACCCCACATGTCCCTCACACACACACCAGCAAACCAACATTTTTTCTGACCACCAATTCAACACGCGTGCCGATACACATCAACCCCATATCGTAACGAATCCCTTTCGATGAAAATTCCCTGATTATTCTGCATCTTTTCATAAAGTCTCAAAACATCCAGCACAACTGTCGAAAAATAAAGAAATATCAGTATAACAAAAATGTTCTATTTACAATTCTACTGTTGTAATATTTACGATTACAATACTCGTTTCGCCTATTTCTCCTAGGCTCTGACTTTCGCGAAGAGCCTCTCGCTCACTGCTTTTTATTCTCTTTATGTATCTGGTATCACGTTGTCTTCTTAGTATAGCGGTATATGCACAGAGTAATAACTCGCTCTTAGGTGCTGACTACAGAATGTATGTTCAAATATTCTTCTTCGCTCTTAGTTTCCACTGTTTACACGTAAGGTGGCTGCGTTTGAGTTACATATTTATATGTGTAGCTGCTTACTTTGCTGTGTGCACACCTATTATAGCAGAATAAATGATGTATCGAAATGCTAATATTCGACCACAATACGGTAATGGCCGTCACAAAACAAGGTGCGCCAGTCATTTTCGCTCTGCCAACTGGCGCACACACTGTTCACCAAATTCAAACCTAGACAAAAGAAATACTGTTGCGGTTGAATTCTCTACTCGAGTAAAATAAGTTGATCTGCTGCCTGAATAACTACCGCCATGTCGCCGAAACTCACAAAAGTAGTGCGTACAAGTTTTGACCACCAATCTCGCAGTCACTGTCCATACTTCGCCGAAGTGTAACGCAAATTATCATATTAAGGGGCATGATATGCCTGTCCGTGAGGACAACACCAAAAGGTATGCGAGGTTCAAAAAATCGATTACCGCGGCAGTCTGGGTTAGTTCCAGAAGTCGCTGGTGACTGAAGAGTACGCGTTTCTTATGAGTAAACGGCTGCTAACTTAGACAACACATCTCATAAATCGACGGTAGATGTACGTGTCTGCGATCAGTGTGACTACTGACTGCTGACACTGAAGCACGTTTTGTGATTTAGTGAGTATGTTTGACATGATGGGAGAAAAATTCTTATTTTCCGAAACTTTTTCGTCCAGCAGAATGAAAAAAGTGTATATGAAATAGTTCTAGATGGCATGGGAAATTGTTCTGTCGATAGCATATGAGATTTCAAATTTTTTAAATCCATGTAAAAAGTATTTTTGCATAAAATGAGCAGTGTTAATTATATGGAAAGGTTGAGGCCGTAATTATCAAACATTACAATCTGAAAAGGGGTTATTTTGATGCCATATGCTTTGCCCATCCAAGGTTATAATATTGCGACGAATATTAGCAACACTAAGGAAACATCATCTCTAAGCGGATAAAGCAGTGACTTCGTATGACATCAATAACTCAACATTATGTCTACCCACATGTAGTACACGCAGTGGAGAAGAGACGCACAAACACATGCAGACATCTTATCTGAGATGCTCCCAAAAGTATGAAATAATAATGTGTTCACACATACATGCGCGAATGAAGAAGCTATAAACATAGTAATTTATAGTGATGGCCAACTAGTAGATTCTGGAATGGAAGCGCCTAGAAAATGCGAACGAGAAATCACAGAGTACAAAAGGCAGCAACAGTAGAGCACAAGAATCAGCTGATTTAAGACGCTATCTGGCGAGCAATAGTAGTGTTATTTGGAAAGTGAGTCTAATAAAGGCCATTTTGCATTATGAATAGTGGAGTTATTTATTCAATAGTTTAGTGATTCGAACATTAGTAGAAGACTGCAAATAAGAGGAATTGCAGTAATATCGTACAATATATCCTCACTGTATATAACTTTGCTAAGATCTTTCTGCGATCGGCACAGCAACTCGAATATGACAATTTATGAAATAGTTTAAAATAACAAATTCCATCTTATACATTTGAAAATTAAAACATTTGTCTTAATATGCTCTTTTATTTTTATTCCAGGTAAGTGATATGCATAAGCTTTCTGTAATGAAATGGAATATATAGATTGGGCTAAGTAAGTACAATAAGTTGAAATTTGATACGACTACCATAATAAGCGTCGACATATATATTTTAACTAAAATATGATTGAATTTCGTCTATAAAATGCGCTTATTCACACTTAGCGAAGACAGAGCATTCGAAACAATTTTAAGAAAAAAGTAGCAAACAACTGACTATGAGCATGTATATTTCGAACACTTGAAGCATATAACTAGCTTTGGATATGTTTTATTATTTCTGCTGTAGCTACTAAAACCCACAGTTCACAATCAAGTGTAAGCCATTGGTCACGGTTTCAATATGAACAG
>JARSSU010023791.1:0-10337 GCA_029619165.1 Eurosta solidaginis
TAATTTTATTTTTAAAATTTTTTATTTGTTTTTCTTATTTAATTTTTATTACATTTTTTTATATTTTTTTATTTTGGCGTCACTCGTCCTTGCCTCGCAATACCGTATGCCAATTAACAGTATCAGAGGAAGTCAAGTATTTCTAACGCAGTGGAGTTCTCCACCTTCTTCTGCTACCAAAAACAGCCCTTTATAGGAATAAGTTTGACACTTCTCCAGATGAACTCTTCATTCCACTGCTCCCGCAGGGAGCCATTAAAAACGCTGGCACCACATTTGTTAATATATCCACCTATGTTTATGCGAGGGAGCAGCTCAGCGGAGATCATCTATAGCAGTGGTAAACGTTTTTACGGATGTATGCAAGCTGTGTGTGTGAGGGTTGGTATGGTTATTTGTGTAAGAATTCCAAGTCAATAAAAATGTTAGCGTTCCTGGTAAGGTCGCGGTATTTAAAACCCATTTTCCTACTCTCGCCAGCATAAGCCGTACCACAACTTCATTCTAGCCTGAATTTACGGATCTAAAAAAATTTGTGTATTCTCTCAATGCTAAAGAAATAGAATGTACTAGGTACACAGCTATTGCCAAACACGCACAGATAATGCATGCCGAAAACTCATCCAGATCATGTATGATACGACATAAGCGTATCTAGACTCGCTCGAACTACAACAAGTGGTCGATACAAAAAACAAATTTCGTACTCCGAACAACAAGTATGATACTCTAGAAGTTGTCTTTGAAGTTCTCAGTTGAAATTCACAGTACGTTTATAAATAAATAGGTATATAATTTCGATTAATATATTACACCATTCCTCTGCCGCACCTTACTTTCACCTCTAAAACATTTCCATTGAACTTCTTTCTCCCATACATAAGTAAAATCTATTTAAGGCACAATCCTTCGAACGTTGAGCATCATTAACCTAAACTGCCTGTAGCTGTAAAATACTAATTGTTCTTATACAACAGCAAAAAGAAAATAAAATAAAAATAAAAATATTGCGCTTTCTTATTTACATATCTCATTTTTGTTCTAATTTGCGACTCATCAGCCGCGCATGCGCAAAGTCAACGACGGAATCCGGTAAGTGGGCAAGAGCAATAAAACGATTTAACGGATTAGCAAAAATGTGTTTTAAATTGTTTTTGTTTGTTTTAATTTAAATATATTTATTTGTTGCATAATTTATCGAAATCAAGTTAATGCATTTTTTGCTCTGTGTTATTTTATTTTGTTTTGTGTTTTACTGACTCAGTTACTGTGTCGCAATGTTCAGATTGAAAATTTGTTAATTCTTTTTTATGCTTAAATAATTTGTTTATTCTTTCAACAGCGTATCGAGTATACAAAATATGTGACCACACCTCCTTCCCATCTCAGCCAACTGTCCATTTATCGGCCATCATTATATACAATATTCGAATAGCCACAGGAATGAGCCAAAATAAGCTGTACAAAAAGCTTTAAGAAGCTTTGGATATAGAATATATGAATTATTTATACACAACAGAGGTTATTAAGTACTATTTATTTAATAATAAATTACTTGCGAAATTAAAATTTGTAATGAGTTTGATTTTGCATTATCATTATCTCCGTGGTCTTTACTAGATATATAGAATTAAAGCCTATAAAAATAAATCTCGATCATATTGAACATCCACGTCGAAGGCATTACGCTACCGACTGTCCTACAGAGTGGCTTAGTAAGGTTTTCTTGCGCCCGGGGCAAATACTTTTATTAGAAAAAACCTAAATCACTGGAAACTGTCGCCAAGGCAGTGCAAAAGAAAAAATTTAGAATTTTTTTGAGCATACTTTTCAACCTAAACTGAAATGTCAAACTTGAACAAGAAAATAGAAATTGATTTTTATTATACTCAGTTGAGCAGAGCTCACAGAGTATATTAACTTTGATTTGATAACGGTTGGTTGTACAGGTATAAAGGAATCAGGATCGAAAATTAAATATGATTGAGCCATGTCCGTCCGTCCGTCCGTTAACACGATAACTTGAGTAAATTTTGAGGTATCTTGATGAAATTTGGTATGTAGGTTCCTGAGCACTCATCTCAGATCGCTATTCAAAATGAGCAATGTCGAACTATAACCACGCCCACTTTTTCGATATCGAAAATTTCGAAAAACCGAAAAATTGCGATAATTCATTACCAAAGACGGATAAAGCGATGAAACTTGGTAGGTGAGTTGAACTTATGACGCAGAATAGAAAATTAGTAAAATTTAGGGCAATGGGCGTGGCACCGCCCACTTTTAAAAGAAGGTAATTTAAAAATTTTGCAAGCTGTAATTTGGCAGTCGTTGAAGATATCATGATCATGAACGTTACTCCTATTAATATATGTTTGCTTAATAAAAATTAGCAAAATCGGAGAACGATCACGCCCTATTTTAAAAAATTTTTTTTAAAGTCAAATTTTAACAAAAAATTTAATAGTTTTTGTAATTGATATTAGAGAAAAATTTTAAGTTTACAAACGGCGATGGTTACTAGGACATGTTTCTGAATTTCACTTCTTCATCAGCTAGCTTTTCGTGAGCTGAGCGTTGAACTCGAATCTCCAACATTCATATCAGTGCAAGCCTTTAGCTGCGAAGCCACTGAAGTGTCCCGTTGTTCGCTGTACAATTGGTCTCTCAAGAGTTGCCTTTTTTTTGTGTTATATCCTTTTGTTCACCATGCTTTAGGCACATCAGCACTCTGTATGTAGTTTAATTCTAATGGTGTGGATATGATTTTAGGTGCGCTTTCTTGAAGCTTAGTAGTACATTTGTTCGATTTCTACAGTATTTGGTTTCTATACTGCGCTGTTACTATGATCATCAATATGATCATATGTATTTAATAGCGAGCTTTGCTCATATTGCTTTATACAATGCTCCCGAAAAGCTAGCTGATGAAGACGTGAAATTCAGACACATCGTCTAGCTGTTTGTACACTTACAATTTTTCTCTAATATCAATTACAAAAACCAGTGTATATAAGGCAATATGAGCAAAGCTCGCTAATAAATACATATGATCATATTGATATAATAGTAACAGCGAAGTATTAAAACAAATACTGTAAAAATCCGAACAAATGTTACTAAGCTTTCATAAGCGCGCCTAAAAATCATATCCACACCATTACGAAAATAAACTACATACAGAGTGTATGTGCCACATGGTGATCAAAAGGAATATAAACAAAAAAAAGGCAACTCTTAGAGACCAATTGTACAGCGAACAACGGGACATTCATATGGCTTAGCAGCTAAAGGCTTGCACTGATATGAATGTTGGAGATTCGAGTTCAACGCTCAGCTCACGAAAAGCTAGCTGATGAAGAAGTGAAATTCAGAAACATGTCCTAGTAACCATCGCCGTTGTAAACTTACAATTTTTCTCTAATATCAATACAAAAACCATGTATAAAGCAATATGAGCAAAGCTCGCTAAATTAAATACAAACAATTTAATATATTTACAGTATATAAGTAAATTATGTTAACATTCAACTCAGTAATGATATCGTGCAACAAAATGCAAAAATAAAAAGAAAATTTCAAAATGGGCGTGGCTCCGCCCCTTTTCGTTAATTTGTCTAAGATACTTTTAATGCCATAAGTCGAACAAAAATTAAAATTTTAGATTCTGGGGACGATAACTTATTTCCTGTGAAAAAAGGCGGAAATCGGTTGAAGCCACGCCCCAGTTTTTATACACATTCGACCGTCTGTCCTTCCGCTCGGCCGTTAACATGATAACTTGAGCAAAAATCGATATATCTTTACTAAACTCAGTTAACGTAATTATCTGAACTCACTTTGTATTGGTATAAAAAAATGGCCGAAAATCCGACTATGCCACGCCCACTTTTTCGATATCGAAAATTACCAAAAACGGATGCCATAATTCTATAACATATACGAAAAAAGGTATGAAACATGGTATTTGGATTGGTTATGTGACGCAAAATATAACTTTATAAAAAAAACTTGTAAAATGGGTGTGACACCTACCATATTAAGTAGAATGAAAATGAAAAAGTTCTGCAGGGCGAAATAAAAAAACCCTTGAAATCTTGGCAGGAATACTGTTCGTGGTATTATATATATTGTACCGAATTACTTGCAAATCTCTTATTTGCCCTTCTGTTAAGTTTGAATCACTAAATTGTTGAATAAATAACTCCAATATTGAATAATGGAAAAAATGGCCTTTATTAAAGTACTTCACAATCACACTTATACTTTGCAACGAATAGCTTGCTTAATAACCAAACTGATTGATAGCTCAAATGAAACTCACGTTCAAAATAATACTGCCATTGCTCGCTAGATAGCGTCTTAATCGAAACTCAAATCAAACTGTATTCCAGCGCCTCTACAATTGCCGCCTTTTATACTCTTTGATTTCAACCTTCGCATCTTCTAGGCGCTTCCAGAATCTACTAGTCCAGCAGCTCTCAAACTTCTCAGCTGTAACTACAATTGCAAATTTTAGAGTTTTTCTCATTGCATACTTATAGGAGTATCTCAGATATATGCATGTGTTTATGCATTGACTCTCCGCTGCTCGTATACGTCCATGGTACATATGTGTAGACGCAATTATTGTTTCGTTTATGTAGATACATAATGATTGATCTATGGATGTGAATTCACGTCACTGCTTAGCATCGGCTTAGAGATGGCAGCACTCCTTAGTTTTGCTAATATTCGTAACAATATAAATAAATTAGCGGTATCCAACAGATGATGTTCTGGGTCACCCTGGTCACATTTTGGTCGATATCTGGAAAACGCCTTCACATATACAACTACCACCCACCCCCTTTTAAAAGCCTCATTAATACCTTTAATTTGATACCCATGTCGTACAAACACATTCTAGAGTCACCCCTGGTCCACCTTTATGGCGATATCTCGAAAAGTCGACCACCTATAGAACTAAGGTCCACTCCCATATCGTACAAACAAAGTCTAGAGTTACCCCTGGTCCACCTTTACGGCGATATCTCGCAAAGGCGACCACCTATACAACTACCACCACTCCCTTTTAAAACCCTCATTAATACCTTTAATTTGATACCGATATCGTACAAATGCATTCTAGAGTCACCCCTGGTCCACCTTTATGGCGATATCTCGAAAAGGCGTCCACCTATAGAACTAAGACCCCACTCCCTTTTGAAAATACTCATTAAGCACCTTGCATTTGATACCCATATCGTACAAACAAAGTCTAGAGTCACCCCTGGTCCACCTTTACGGCGATATCTCGCAAAGGCGACCACCTATACAACTACCACCACTCCCTTTAAAAACCCTCATTAATACCTTTAATTTGATACCGATATCGTACAATGCATTCTAGAGTCACCCCTGGTCCACCTTTATGGCGATATCTCGAAAAGGCGTCCACCTATAGAACTAAGACCCACTCCTTTTAAAATACTCATTAACACCTGCATTTGATACCCATATCGTAAAAAATAAATTCTAGGGTCACCCCTGGTCCACCTTATGGCGATATCTCGAAACGGCGTCCACCTATGGAACTAAGCATCACTCCCTTTTAAATACTCATTAACACCTTGCATTTGATACCCATATCGTACAAACAAATTCTAGAGTCAACCCTGATCCACCTTTATGGCGATATCCCTAAATGGTGTCCACCTATAGAACTATGGCCCACTCCCTCATAAAATACTCTTTAATACCATTCATTTGATACACATGTCATACAAGCACATTCCAGGGTTACCCTCGTTCATTTTCCTACATGGTTATTTTCCCTTATGTAGTCACCATAGCTCTCAACTGAGTATGTAATGTTCGGTTACACTCGAACTTAACCTTCCTTACTTGTTCTCTATCAGCTGCGCATGCGCAAAGTTCAACGACGAAGCCGGTTAGTGTGTATGACTGTTTTACTTATTTAACGGTTTGCAAATGTTAAAATTTTGTATATGTTTTAATTTAAATAATTTATTTATTGCATTATTTATCGTAATGAGTCAATCGTTTTTTGATCTCCTTTATTTCAATTTGTTTGTCGTCTTATGACAAAACAAATGAAGCGCCAGGCGTTGATGTTTGTTTGTGCTTAAAATAAAAAACCAAAAATCTGTCTGAAAATTTGTTGATTTTTTTTAAATGTTTGTTTAACCTCTAAACACCGTAAAAATACGGCCACACTTCCTCCTGACCTCAGCCATCTTCCCACTTTCCCGGTTGTCTTGTAAATTGGTTTTCCTAAACTTAATTAGTGGTCCTCCCTATACCCTACCACTCTGTCGTATGATTTTCTTCCATTTCTCCTTCTTCCTGTTTGTTTTTCCCTTTATCTTCATTCCCTTCCCATCACACTTCTCTCTCCCATTCCAAAAAAAAATAATAACTGTGACTTTCTCTCCATCACCACTTCCACTCCACCTCCCTCTACCTCTACCAATTTCCTCCCTACTTCAACTGATTGCGGAGATCTAGGGAATTTAAAATTTTCCGAATAAGGGGCGTAGCATCGATATGATTCAACTTCCGAAATTACACAGAGAAAGTGCCGAAATTATGCCGAAACCGTCTTGAAACAGTTCCGACATTGTTTAAAATAAGCCCGAAATAATCGCTAAATTCACCATAAAATGGTCGCAAAAACAATCGCGAAAGTATAAAGAATGGGAAAATAATATATAACCGCATGCTCCATCAAGTATCAACGAGGTTAAACTCTGGTGTCTGAAACCTTAATTAGATTCAAATGGCTCATGGCTCAGGTAGCCCCAAAAAACACCTTATGGGAGAGTTTTTCGCGTTTTCTGAACATTGCGATTTTTTTTAGTTGATCGCTGTTTTGATTAGGTGCGCGATATGTGCGTTTCCAGGCGCTCGTCGAATACGTCTTTCTTTTCCGTCGGTGCATAGTCGCAGATAAATGTGATGCTAAAGAACTTCACCTTGATGCGGGTAGTGGCGCGATGTAGTCCACATGCGTGAACGACAATATGAATTCGTCACTGAAACTGTGCTAATCTGCTTGAACTATCCAAGAGATGTCACTACAATAATAAAACCATTTTCTAATTTTACGTTTCGTTCATCGCTTCTCTTGGAAGACATTCATGTCAGGTTTAGTCCGTCTACACGAGGACATCAACCAGCCTGCAATTGGCAACATCTCCTTTGAGTGGCTGTACATAGATGTGCCGCACCATTTGAAACGTTTAGATAATATTGGCAGTTTGATACGTCACTATGCTGCTAGGAAATAAGTGCACAACAACAGCAAAGCAAGCAACCACTCATACATCTAAGCAGCAAAGCTAAGAGCGAAGAAGAAAGAGAAATAGTCACACAGCTAAGAGTGATGATGGCATTACTCACGCATATACATGTAAATAGCTAAATAACCAACTATGTGATACAGAAATGAGGAATATATAAGCAATTATTCGAGAAGGCTTTTTTATTCGAGAAGGCTGTTCGTGAAAAGTCTACACCCTAGGGGAAATAGGCGAACGAGGCAACTGAGAGTAAAAAAAAACAAAGTAAGCTAAAGAATAACCAGTCAGTTTGATTTTAACAACTATAAGTGAAGTACGCGAGTAATGTAGTTGTGACGTTTTACTACCACATTAGTGTTGTGAATAAAGAACATTTTGCTATATTGAATATGTCAGTTATTTATTCGACAGTTAAGCGTTTCAAACTATAACAGAAAGAGCAGAATAATTAAGAATTCCTCAATTCGCACCAATAAAGTCGCCGTGTACTTGGTCAGTAAAAGTGCCAAGTTATGCGAGGCGAAACAGCTAGAAAAATCAGCTATCTCTCTAATCTTTCCTGTTTTTTGTCCAAAGGCGTAATCTGGGACTATCACCGACCAAGTCTATATATCTCCCTAATCTTTGCAGATTTTTCGCCTTGCGTATCTTGATAATATCGCCGACCAAGTCCTGAGTGAACTTATCTCCAACGTGGACAAATGTCGGAAATATTGAACCTCCGTCCAATTCCAGCCCGCTTCGAATTAATCTGCCCGAATTCATTCCCATAATCGAAGACCCACAGGAATAAGTTGTAGAAGAACGATGAGAAATAGAAAATAAGAATGTCTTATACATGGCATAGCTTATTAGTAAAAAAAACTATTTATAAGTAAATAAATTATTATGAAATGATGCTGAGAAAGCTACGAAGTGATTCCGAAAATGATTTCAAAACGATCCAAAAACGAGCACAAATAAAATTCGGAGATGATACTGGAATAGTGCTGAATTGATCGCAAAAATTCGAAATTATCCCAATTACAATCCGGAAATTAAGTATACCCACATACTTACTTATGGATTGAATGAAATTATCTCGAGATTAGACACGAAACCATCCCGAAATAGTGCCGCAAATAATACCCACATGGTTGGGAAGTAATGAAGATGTCGTCTTGAAAGAAAAAGTTTTTGAAATCATACCAACCGCAATGGTCCAGAAAAAGCTTCGAAGTGCTACCAAAACTTTTTAAAAACAGTCAAGTAGTTACCCTGAAAATATCATGCTAATAAATCCAAAATGCCCCTGGAAAATATTCTTGAAATGAACAAAGTATAAAAGCAGCACCAGCTGAGGAATCGAATCAGTTTGATTTAAACACGCTATTAGTGAAATATAATTGTTATTGTGAAGTACTCCACCCAGTTTAGTCTAATAAAGACCAGTTGCAATACTGAATATAAGAGTTATTTATTCGACAGTTCAGCGATTCGAACGTTAGCAGAAGGTGCAAAATAATAGGAATCCCCAAAATTAGTTACAGTATCCAAACATCATTAAATTATTGCATCAAAGCAAAAAACTCGACAAGAACTCGTTAGAAATTTCGTTTTAATATAATTTATTAATAAATAATTGTTTGCACTAATAACTTACTAATGTATATTGTGTATAAATAATTCTTATTTGCTAGTAGCGATTCTTCTTCTACGGCTTACTCCTGTGGCTCTTCGAATATAGGAACAAATTCAGGCAGATAAATTGGCGGCCGGCTGAGATCAGGTGGAGGTGTGGCCATATTTTTGTTAACTCGAAGCGCTAAAAATTTTTAATCAATAAATTAATTTACTTGGTTTATTACGTTAAACTTCATACTCGATGCGATATACCGGTCTCTGTTGTTGGCTTTGCGAGTGCGCAGCTGATAAGGCGAAAACAAAAGCAACAAAAAGAAAAGCGAAAAAAGCGCAACATATTGTTTTTGTATTACTTCTTTCTTTCTGTATAAGCACAAGAATATTTTGACACAAGCACCTTTGCAGATTGTTACTCTTAAAGATCGTTAAGTTTAATGATGCCTAAAGTTTGGAGGATTGTGCCTTAAATACCTTTTAATTTGAGAGGAGAAAATTCATTGGAAAGTTTTGTGACTAAGATCAGGCGATTAATTATTTTAAATTATATTTTTATTTATAAACTTTTTAACCGCAGGTATACTAGCGTTTATGCCTTGCGTTTATTTACACAAATTTGTTCAGTACAAACGAATGGCAGCGCCAGCAGTGCAGTAAATAGCAAAATCTGAAATGCAAGAGGGAAATAGGTATGTAGGTTAGGTTATGTAGGTCTCACTGACCGGCCCATGAGGACCTCACATAGACTGAATGTGTCCGTAGTGTTACCAGAAGTTTGTTTTTAACGACCAAATTGAAAAACCCATATCAAAAACCAGGACCAGCTTTCTAGGACTTAAGCCACTTGCTGCTTCTAGATCTGACAGCTGTATCACTCCTAATAGCTGCAGTCTTAACCTGGCAAGCGCAGGGCACGAGCACAAAACGTGCTCGATCGTTTCCTCCTCCAACCCGCATCTCCTACATCTGCTATCACTAACCAAGCCGAATTTAAAGGCATGTGAGGTCAGAAGGCAGTGTCCAGTCAGAATACCCGTCATGAGTCCACAGTCTATCTTTTAAGCTATTGCATAGATTTTATCGCGGGCTTGGCGACTAAATCAAAAAAAACCGTAACGGATATGTGTCAAAAAAGGTTCGAAAAGGCTCGAAAAGGTTCGAAAAGGTTCGTAAAGGTTCGGTGTTAGCAACAGGCCAAATACATAAAATTGGATCTCTATCATAAAACAGCGGTGGGCACCACTACATTTACACGGTTACCAAATTGAGAATGTGTTAGTAAACACGAACGCGTAGCGAGCACGAAAGCAAAATCAATTATTTATTTTGTTTGATTTCAATGGTTGAACGGTGAACATGTGTCACACGCACTCTTTGGTACTCTGTTTTAAGCGCGCGTGCGACACTTCATCA
>JARSSU010023792.1:0-79242 GCA_029619165.1 Eurosta solidaginis
AATTAAATAGAATTTAAATAAAATAAAATGCGCACTCTCTAATCGATCGATCATATTGTAATATATCTAAGCAAAAGTATGTAGTCTATATATATAAAAATCAAATTCTGTTGTGTGTGTATTAGCTTGGAAACGTATTTCCCACACTTCAATCACACCAAATTTTGGCTATAGGTTCCTTCGCATTATCCCAGTTTCTTCCATTTTTCAACTTTTATAGCGCCAAATTCAGCATGATATCTTTAAGATAATTTTTCACGCTTACCAAATTTCATTTTCGATGCTGATAATTTTGATATAAGAGATTCCATATTTATCTCGATTCATGCATGCCATAACATGCAACTAGTGTATCAAATACACGCTGGTATAAAAATCTGAAATGGAAACGTGCCAAACCCTAACCTGAAACCGCTGGATAATAAATGAAAACCGGGTCGAAACCGGAACTGAAACCGAAACCAACTAAACCAATAATGAAATCGAAACTGCATTTGTAACTGAAAGCGGGCAGAAACCGTAACCGAATTAAATTCATATCGAAAATCAAAACAAAACTGCCACTGCAAATGGCAACAAAATCAAAGCCAGACCGTTCCGAATGATGGACATGAAAGTTAAGTGAGAATCGTTTCTTTACGCGCGTTTCAAATGCTACATTCGATACATCCCTAATGCACATATAATACTTTGAATGTTGATTGATTGCACCACTAGTTGAAGGCAACCGCTGTAAGCTTTAAACAGACTAGTCTGAAGTTTGAACTCTGTCTTTGCCCCCAAGGCACAGCTAAATAATATATGTATATAACCAACTGCATGTATTTTTTAATATATTATTATTTACGTTTTTGTATTCATTAATAAAAGAAATGTGCGAAAAATAAAAATTATGAAAATCGTTACACATTTCTAAACCAAGCAAGACCATATGGTGAGATGCAAGTAATAACAATTTCACATTATTTTACATATTTTTGTTAAAAACCTGAAACTGCGTATAAAGCGATTTATCTATGGCGTAAGTGTGCTTGCGTAGTGGGGAAGTAAATGAAAATTATTTATATATCGCACACTTAGATCAAAACAAGGTTTAACCAACGTTTTTCTCGCGAATTAGTAAAGGACTTAGCAAATCGAGTATATAGCTCGGTAGGTAGAATGGGAAATCCGGAGGAGCTCATAGCTTCGAAATTTATTATTTTTGAGTTAGCTCGTTATTGTTCTAGGTTGCAAACTATCGAAGGCGGAGATTATGGCTTATGTTTATTTTAAAGACAGACCCAAAAATGTGCTCTTATTTTCTGCAAGAGCTGAGTTAGAAAAATTAAACTTGTGCGGTTTTGAACGTACAACTTTGTTATGCATTCACACAGTTTGCTTGTATAATTATTGTGCTTTGCATATGTGACTGCAACATATGTCGTGCAACAAAGACGTGATTTGTATAACTTTTATAGAGGTTGAATATTATTACAATTTACAAAGAGCAAAGAGCGGCGCCCAACCTTTAAATGCATCACACATTCAGCTAATGATGTCAATAATTTTATTTTGCTCGAATTCAATCTACGAGATACATTAAATCAAGATATATAAAATATAAAAAAAGGAATATATATGACTTGCGCATTTGATATTTAAGGCATATAATCGTGCATTCGATTAACAAATATGTGATAGCTAATAATCATAGTTCTATTCACAAAGTTAGGTATAAGGATTTTTGATTGATTGCATATACCTTAAAAACCAGTCTTAGTCTGGATATTCAAGGTAAAGAAGTAAGAAAAAACATGTAAAGGGTGTCTAAGTTCGGGTGTTACCGAACATTATATACTCAGCGTGAGCTTCAATTGTACATTTCATTTCAGATAAATTACTTTTCTACATAACACGTGGCACCGCCCGTTTAAAAAAAATTCTCCCCATTTCCTCTTAAAATAAACTCGAGAACTGAAGTATCATTGATTCAAAACTATTTTTTGCTAAGTTAAAAAAAAAGTCTACGACCTTTTCAAAAATCCTTTAACCGATCTCGTCCATTTTTTCTAGAAATATTTCCTGGTATAGGGAAAATTTGTGTACCCATTTTATTACGATCCGTTAATTTTCTTCGACTTATGGCTCCCGAAACATTGCTTAGTCATAAAAGGGGCGGTGCCACGCCCATTTTTTAATTTTGAAGTTTTTCCTATTTATTGTTATAAATCCACTTGGGAAATACCATTGATATAAGCTCTTTCTTGCAAAGATATAGCTATTTTATTCGTCCACGACCTTTCTAAAAATCTTTTATATAAAAGTAGGCGTGGTCCTTAACTGATTTCGTTAATTTTTCTTTAAAGCATCCCTATAGTAAAGGCAACCTCTCTGCCGAATTTTGTTACGATAGGATTTTTGATTTATGATTAATTATATTTGTAAAATTGATTTTATCACAAGTGGCGGTGGGAGCGTCCTGCTAAAGATGTTTACAGACTGCATTGTAAACAGCAGTTTGCCTAAGCAGAACTGGCAGGATCGTCATGTAATGTTTGCGGATAAGACTTATCGAAATCTAGGTTTCAGTGCCCAGTTAGCGGCGCCAGATAGAATTTACTGCCATTGAAACGGCCGCAGGTTGAATCTCCTCTTTATTTCAACAGTTATTTTCTTTTATACAAAATTTCTATGAGCTAAAATACTTACTTACACTAATACTTACAAACTAAGTATAACACACATATACATTCAAGTAAGTTCCCTGGGAACTGCATTCTAAGCATAATTAAAATTGGCTGTGGAATGTGCAACGCAAGCATAAATGAAGCATACTAATAATTTGTCTACAGGTAAAGGCTTGTCGCGAGCAAGCTCTAAACAGTGGCACACCAAGGCTCAGGTTACCATATGATGCACGGTGTACAAATATATGTTTGTACAAATGAATGAATGTGTCAATAGAATCTCATGCCGTACCAAAGCGAGCCAAAATATACGTATGTACAATTGTATGATATGTATGTAAGAGTCAATATATTTAAGACATTCCAAAACGGGTTGAAATATATGTTTATACAAATGAATGAATAACTTAATGAGTGAATGCTACACGCCCATTTTGAAAAAAAATTTTAAAATTTTATCAAGAGTCGCAACGTCAGTCCGCACGTCAAATTTCAACAATCTGGTGAATTATTTACTAAATAATCAGTTTTTTGTGTTTTCCATAATGTTATATATATAAAAAGTGGGCGTGGTTATCATCGATTTCGCTCATTTTCAATGCCAATCTATTCTGGATCCAGATAACTGGTGTACCAAATTTGTTGAAAATATCTCAATATACACTCAAGTTATCGTATTAACGGACGGACGGACGGATTTGGCTCAATCAAATTTTTTTTCGATACTGATGAGTTTGATATATGGAAGTCTATATCTATCTCGATTCCTTTATACCTATACAACCAACCGTTATCCAATCAAAGTAATATACTCTGTGTGCAAAGCACGCTGAGTATAAAAATCACATCGATATATAGATTTTGCCCGACGGAATGTATTGAGTCGACCTCACTTCATTGCAGAGTACAGTTTATGATTTTCTTACTTGGGCAGAAGTCTCTTCATAATATGCCAATTGTAAGGTATAGAAAGTTGTGTAAGGTAGAGAAAAGCTCTTTTTTGAAATTGTGTAGGGGCATGCATACATACAGACGTTCGTATGTTTTACCATGCAATCAAATTTAAGTAGGTATATTCAATACTGATTTATAGTAATTTTAAGATATCTTTAAGAAAATACACAAAATATTCACAAATAACAATTTTTAAATTGCGTTATTACCCAAATTGTTCGTCAATTAATCAGCCGCGACAAATGCCACACCAACATGCAATTTCATGGCTGGTTAAATTCACAAATCTAAGAACTGCTATTCAACCATTTATGAGCATAAAATAATACTATATTAATACTTATACGGTAGGTAAATAAGAAAAATTTATATATACAGATCATTGTAGTTGTCATACTATTATTTGTATGAGAAAATCGCTCATTTGGAACAAATGAGATTTGATGGAATTAAGAAACGTAATAAGAATAATATGGCCATGCTTAAAATTGGGATACAATACTTTGTCGTTTCTACTACATATATAACATTTTGTTGTAAAGAGATGTAGCTCAAATTTTTTCCTATTATAACAAAAAAAGACAGATATAGAAAACTACGCTCGCTATAACCATGTCATAAATTATTATATAAAACACTAGAAAAAAATCATCAAATAAACCTTTTTACACAGATACATATGAAGGGCTTAGAACCAAAGGATCTAAGTAACATCGACGTTGAATTGAGATAATTAAGGTTAATGTAAATTACTTATTGTAAATTCTGGGTAAATGCGTTTGAAATGATTCCTGTCTAAATGAATGCAGGTTAGTCAACTATTCAAAGGATGTTTACTGCAGATGGAAAATAACTGTAAATTTCCAAAAATTATTGTAAAAATTTCGAACGTTGATTGCTCGGCCAAAAGAACATGTAGAATTTTTTCGAGTATGCAGTCTTTTAGCCCGTTTAATCTTCTTCTAATATATAAAATTCTTCTGTCACGGTTTTAGAGGCTGAACTCCTCCGAAACGGCTGAACCGATTCTCATGAAATTTTGTGAGCATATTGGGTAGGTCTGAGAATCGGCCAACGTCTACCTTTTTTTCGCTACGTGTCTAGGGTCTTGAGATCAAAACGTGGACCGGGTACCCCTAGAATGTGTTTATACAATATGGATATCAAATGAAAGCTGTTGATGGGTGCTATAGTACAGGGATAATTTTCATACAACTGGGAGGCTAGGGTCTCGAGATACAGCCCAAAAGGTGCACCCGGGTACCCTAGAATGTGTTTGACAATATGGATATCAAATGAAAGTTGTTTATGAGTGCTATAGTACAGGATAATTTCATACAACTGGGAGGCTAGGGTCTCGAGATATAGCCCAAAACGTGGACCCGGGTACCCCTAGAATGTGTTTATACAATATGGATATCAAATGAAAGCTGTTTATGAGTGCTATAGTACAGGATAATTTCATACAACTGGGAGGCTAGGGTCTCGTATATAGCCCAATACGTGGACTCGGGTACCCCTAGAATGTGTTTGCACAATATGGATATCAAATGAAAGCTGTTGATGAGTGCTATAGTACAGGATAATTTTCATACAACTGGGAGGCTAGGGTCTCGAGATATAGCCCAAAACGTGGACCCGGGTACCCCTAGAATGTGTTATACAATATGGATACAAATGAAAACTGTTGATGAGTGCTATAGTACGGGATAATTTTCAAACAACTGGGAGGCTAGGGTTTCGAGATACAGCCCAAAACGTGGACCCGGGTACCCCTAGAATGGGTTTATACAATATGGATATCAAATGAAAACTGTTGATGAGCGCTATAGTACAGGATAATTTCATACAACTGGGAGGCTAGGGTCTCGAGATATAGCCCAAAACGTGGACCCGGGTACCCCTAGAATGTGTTTATACAATATGGATATCAAATGAAAACTGCTGATGAGTGCTATAGTACAGGATAATTTTCATACAACTGGGAGGCTAGGGTCTCGAGATATAGCCCAAAACGCGGACCCGGGTACCCCTAGAATGTGTTTGCACTATATGGATATCAAATGAAAGCTGTTGATGAGTGCTATAGTACAGGATAATTTTCATACAACTGGGAGGATAGGGTCTCCAGATATAGCCCAAAACCGTGGACCCGGGTAATGAAAACTGTTGATAAGTGCTATGTACAGGATAATTGCCATACAACTGGGAGGCTAGGGTCTCGACATATAGCCCAAAACGTGGACCCGGTACCCCTAGAATGTGTTTATACAATATGGACATCAAATGAAAACTGTTGATGAGTGCTATAATACAGGATAATTTCATACAACTGGGAGGCTAAGGTCTCGAGATATAGCCCAAAACGTGGACCCGGATACACGTAGATGTTTTTACTAGTATCAAATTGAAGTGTTGAGGTCATACGATCGTTTTACACGTGATGTAGGGCCTCGGATATCCCAAAACTGCGGATACTCAAATGTGTATATGGCAAATGAAAGCTGTTGCTGAGAGCTCTAAAGTTCATTGTGATATTCGATTTAGTCGCATCAACCTGGCAAAACTGATAAATATGCATGCGAAGCCGAAATAAAAACAAGAATTAATAATACCCACATACCTATTTACATACGTCCTATTCGATTTGCCTGAAATTTCGTATATAAATTTGCCTATATTAGTATTTACGATGCTTTTTTCCGGGAAGTGTCTAAACCAGAGACGGACTGGGATTGGGATTAGGACTAGGACTGGGAATGAGACTGAGACTCGGAGTGGGACTGGGACTGAGACTCGAAATAGGATTGGAACAAAATACATACCACCCTCTGGGACTGGCAATAAGAGATGAGGAAGAAGGATAAAAACTTGAGAGAAGAGAAAATAGAGAAGGAGACTGAGAAAGAGATAGAATGAGACGAAGATGGAGATGAAGCGAAAAACACGGAGGGAGGAGTGAATAAAAAGATTAGGAAAAAGTGTAGAGGTGTAGGGCAGAGTTAGACGAAAAAGCTTATTAAAATGTATGCAGATAGGCCAAATTTAGGGCAGAACAAAGTCTGCCGGGTCTGCTAGTTTTAGTATAATAAAGTGCTAAAGTTAAGTTCCTAGGAAGTCTCGCTGATTTTTGTCAATTTTTTTTCTGGATCCAAGCGCACTTAGACCCTTTTGGCGCCAAAAATTGTTGCAATAAAATTTCGAACGTTGATTGCTCGGCCAAAATAACATTTAAAATTTTTTCGAGTATGCAATTTCTACGAACTTAAGTTTAGCGCTTTATTATACTAAAATTAAACGGGCTACAAAACTGCATACTTGAAAAAATTCTGCATGTTATTTTGGCCGAGCAATTAAATTTTATTGCTTGGAGGAGCGCACTTAGATCCTTTTGGCTCTAATCATTAATGCAATAAAATTTAGTACGTTTTTGGCCTGGCAAATATATGGCACTAAAATATCCAAAATGGCTTGGATTGCATTGTCAACAAATAGACACTATATTAAATGTACAAATATGGGTATAACTCAATTTAAAAAAAAATTCACTTAGATCCTTTTGGTTCTGAGCCCTTCATATAACCTTTGTTGGAAATTCTAGTGATTAAAGTGGAAAAATCGTATCTGTAGAGAATTACCGATCTTCGGTTCTTTGCTTAGTTTTGATAAATTTTTGACGGCCGCCGAAGACACTGGGTTCATGTTAAGACATGAAAACATATTGATAAGAAATAAGTTCATCTTTTATCTTTTTTAAATTAATTCCATAAAAAAGGTCATACGCCAATCATATTAAAAAATATATATAAATGTAAGGCGGGATAGCCTCCGAAGAGATTTTAGGCCGAGCTTCTCTTTCAATTTGCGTCGTGCTCCTCTTGATATTTTCCCTCAAATGGGCGGGACGGGATCTACATGTTTTATGCCGACTGCAAACGGCATCTGCAGGCAGATGAGTTTTCACTGAGAAGCTTTTCATGGCAGAAATACACCTGGAGCGCTCGCCAAATCACTGCCGAGGGGCGACCCCGCTTGAAAAAACTTTCTTCTAGTTGAAAAAACTTGTTTCTTAAATTTTGACCACTACACCACGGCGGCCGCATATCATATTGCTAATATGTATGGCGGCCACCGTGATGTGATGGTAGCGTGCTCTGCCTACCACACCGTATGCCCTGGGTTCTCACCCGGGCAAAGCAACATCAAAATTTTAGAAATAAGGTTTTTCAATTAGAAGAAATTTTTCTAAGCGGGGTCGCCCCTCCGCAGTATTTGGCAAGCGCTCCGGTGTATTTGTGCCATGAAAAGCTTCTCAGTGAAAACTCATCTTGCAGATGCCGTTCGGAGTCGGCATAAAACATGTAGGCCCTCCGGCCAATTTGTAGGGAAAAGTCAAGAGGAGCACGACGCAAATTGGAAGAGAAGTTCGGCCTTAGATCTCTTCGGAGGTTATCGCGCCTTACATTTATTTTTTTATATGTAAAAGCTACAGAATTGATTTATAATGTCGTAAATTACCAGAGTAGTAAACTGCATTTTTCCTTTTTTTCTTTCATGTATGCAGTACAATGTCTGTGTGTGTGCCTTCTAACATGCTAATGCAGTTACAAATATTTATTCCATGCACTTTATCATCTAATCAAAAACATCCGCATTGAAGTGCGAAGTCAATTGGTATCTCGTCTCGGTTGTTCTAAGTACCGTATCGAAAGTTTTAATATTTGTGTTTGCTTTTATTTTATTTTTTGTTTTTCTAACACTCAAAGAGTTGACGTATTGACAGTTAAAAAAGCGCCCCCTTGGATTTAGGGATTACACGCAAGCTATTTGAGATATCTCTGCAAATAAATTACCCAATAAGAAATTGATATAGTTCTTGACGGTAGGTAGCCGTCTTATATAATAAAAAGAAAAAAGTAAAACTTATGAATGAATTTATTACAGAATTCGGTTGAAGCTTTAAGTTGAGATAGTGATTTAAGAAAATAATTTGGCATTATGGCATTCTTCAACCGGATTCTGATACATGGCGGTTTTGAAGGGGGTCTTGGGATATAACGTTTTTGAAAAGTATTCCTAAATAAAGCTTTTATGAAACAAATTCTGAAATAAGGTATTTTCGTGCTGGCTGGCGAAATTTATTGGTTAAGTATTCTATATACCAGATAGAGTACATTAAATTGATTGTTATTTTTTGTTGTCACTCATAAAGTAGTTATCATTCTTAAGGTTGTTATTGTGGTTGATTGGCTTATTATTTCACCGTTCACTTTTATTTGTTGAACATGCAATCATAAAACTTAGTTAAGCTTAAATAACAAAAAAGCTAGAGAAACAAAATGCAGTGTATAATAAACGTACACATGGCCATACATACATATATACACATTAGACTGGGTCGGTCCAATTAAGAAATAAAAACAGTTGCAAAAGACCACTTCTATATTTGAAGCTTTTGTTGAGAGGATCTTTGAACATCATTTTTGTATGAATACCGCCAAGATTATTCTTTAATCACTAGTAGATTGTTATTATTGTCGTGTTAACATTGTTTCGCTCAATTCAATGGGTGCGACCACTCACAAATTGTCATGAAAGTCCTTTAACGGAAGTCCAAAGCAACTGGCTGTTTCAACAACAGGCGAACTATGTATAGGGAGATTGGTGTTAGAATCGTAGGTTTCCACATTACAATTGAAGATATGGTGATGTCATGTGGGGACACTTCGCATGCGGGACATATATTACGTATGTCGGGGTTAATTGTGACAAGCAAGAGTTAAACCTGTTACAGTACCCAGAACAAAGTTGGGCCAGGGCGATTCGTGTCTCCCTTGGTAGTGTGCTTTCTTCTTCTGCAAAATTAGGATAGCATACATTGATAACGTGGTTTCCGGGCGCGTTTACCGATTCTGTGTGGTTTTTGCCTAGGGCCTCCATACGCTCGTCTGGATCAAACTGCTGTCCTAGCAGGTTCCAGATCTAATCATAGTGCTTATGGAGATGTTCCCTTTACCCTCTTGGAGGCGGGGATAGATCAAGCAGTTGTTTGCTGATAGTCGTGATTTCATAGTTTGGTGAAACGGGAAGCATGCTTTAAGACTGCCTGTTATTGTGGGGATTACGCAATTGACAGATAATTTGTAGACATGATAAATTCCACTTAATTTTTTCGCTGAATTTGCTGAATTGTTGAGAAAGAGTGCCAGTGCTGCAAACGGATGCAAAAGAGCCCATTAAATCCATTGTAAAAAATTCTTTGTTTAAAAACTGTGTGTTTGTGCAAAAGGTAGCTGATGAGGAAGAGAAATTTTAAAACATGTTTTGGTAACCATCTAATATCTATAACAAGAATAAATTTGCTACTGGTGGAAGGACTTACAAACTTAAAAAAAGGCAGTTGCAACGCCGTGAAACAGAAATGAAAAAATTGTATGGCAATCAGCTGTTTCTTGGGTATAAGCAAAACAGATGGCGCTGTCGAATCGACAAATTGTAACGTGTTGATTGGCTACTTGTTAAATTTGTTGGCAGGAATTTTAGCAGGTAGTCGAGAAAACGGTCCTAAGTTAAAAGACTTTAGAGCTTAAAAAACTTTCGAGGGAATGCTAAACAACTTGGTTGTCATATTTCCATCTAATCATCGAATTTAAGTGAGGTTTTTTTTGTCATTTTTCCAGTCAGTCTTATACATACAGAGTGATCCAAAATTGTTTCAATACTACTTCAGTAATCCTCAGACCAAGAAAAACACAAAATATTTAATAATTTTTCGAGTTTCATAGAAGTTTTTCAAGAAATCGATACTCCTTGTCATTCATAACATCTCGATTGATTGAGCGTAATTTTTCATCAGATATGGCACGTTGAAAGGGTATCTACCCTATCGTTTTAAAGCTAAACCTATTCGCAATGATCTCAAAAATTGGAAAAAATTCCGATTTTTGACCATATTTTGACCATTTTTACCAAAACATCAATTTTTCTGGAAATTTTTGTATGCTCCCTTATGTTTTTCTCACCGGAATTGGAAATTTCATAAAATTTACCTAGCTGACACCAATTTTGAGATATGCAATTGAAATATTTCAATATACCATATCTGATCAAAAAAGTTGAATTAAGATGCCAGTAAATGTTTCTTTCTTTTCAGTTTCTCTTAGAAAAACATAATAATTGAAATTC
Source organism: Eurosta solidaginis (assembly GCA_029619165.1). NCBI lineage: Eukaryota > Metazoa > Arthropoda > Insecta > Diptera > Tephritidae > Eurosta > Eurosta solidaginis. The sequence continues at coordinate 10,809 of JARSSU010023792.1, forward strand.
AATTATTATAAGCCGTGTTAAGCTCATGAATTCTTAAATATAAGTATAACCTGAACACACCATTAAACAAACATACATAAAGTTGAATTAAATTAAAAAAATTTTAAAAAATATTTTTTGTTTGTGTTGGTACCAGGAATATGAAGGTAAAATAGTGAAACCCCAGTTTTGGATCACACTGTAAACGCTCATTAGGCCGTCTCAGGAAAATGTTTTATTTTTCTTTCAACCTTGTAAAATCCACTCAGCGGCGAAACTTAAACTGAATGAGTACCATATTTAATCCAAGTCGAATAGTTTTCTGGGACGATGTATTTGCTAACATTTTTCCTGCTATGGTATAAGGAGATGAAAAAAAAATTTTTTCCTTACTTTGAGTACTACTAACTGTACTAGTCATCACTATGCACTCATTCAAGTCTCTACTGACCGGCCAGTTCTATTTATGGTAATATTTATAAAATCTCGCGGTCTTATGCGTTCAAAGTCGTAAAAGGTACATATTTAATTAATACTTTTTTTCAGCTGGCGAAAACTATCGTCACAGCGTAGGAAAAGTTAAACGAGGTTTGCAACGTATGAGTGCAGATCTCAAAAAAATGCTGAGGCCAGGAGCTCCTCACTAATATCTTCCGCTGCAATATAGTGACTGCGTCATAGATACAGGCGTATATACATACATTCATATGCATGCATTTCTTTCTGTATATATTGCAAAGATAAGGCGTGAAATCTAAGCAGAGTGTTGAATCTGTTGTAGTAGAAAAGAGCGAAAGTACAGGGAGGGGAGCAAAAGCATAAGAGTAACCAATATGTTGGTCAACGATAATAAAGTGGACGACATTTTTATGACAACTCATTTTATTTTTATGTGTAAAATATTTATAAAAAATTTGTGTGCGCACATACGCCTGGGTATGTTTGTTCAAGGAGCAGTAACATAGCCATTCAGAGTTTTTTTGTTCACTTTTGTTTGAGTTGTTGTTATTAGATTGTTATGATTGTAAAATGACTTGATTTTCGTAGCATATTTTTCTTTTCTGTATGTACGCATGCATGAATGTGGGTATGAATAACCAACCTAGTCACATATAGTAAATTTGACGATGGTTATCTTTTGGCTTATTTGCCGGCATTTATGAAAAAAAAATATATATATATACATAGATGAAAATTGGTGACTACCTTATGAAAGTGGAAAGTCGATGTTATCTTTTGTTATTTTTAAAGTAAATACAGGAAATATGAATGACAAATATTTAGTTTAAACATGTATTCATATCATGGCGGCCACCGTGGTGTGATGGTAGCGCGCTCCGCCTATCACACCGTATGCCCTGGGTTCGCACCCCGGGCAAAAGGAACATCAAAATTTTAGAAATAAGGTTTTTCAATTAGAAGAAAATTTTTCTAAGCGGGGTAGCCCCTCGGCAGTGTTTGGCAAGCGCTCCGGTTGTATTTCTGCCATGAAAAGCTCTCAGTGAAAACTCATGTGCCTTGCAGATGCCGTTCGGAGTCGGCATAAAACATGTAGGTCCCGTCCGGCCAATTTGTAGGGAAAATCAAGAGGAGCACGACGCAAATTGGAAGAGAAGCTCGGCCTTAGATCTCTTCGGAGGTTATCGCGCCTTACATTTTATGTATTCATATCATCTATGTATGTATGGATGTAGTATATTTTTAAAAGTAATATGAAATAACATAATACAAGAAAAACTAAAATAAAAAAAATCAATTGAAAATTAAGTAAGTTAATAACCAAATACCTTTTATTTTGCACATAAAAAAATTTCACATTTTTTGATTTGCACATACCCAGCCATTATACATGGACATATTTCTCACCTGAAAAATAAGAAGAAAAACAAATATTTTAAGAATTTAAAGTTATTGGTTTTCCTAGCCTTAAATATACATAAAAATATATACATATGTATGTACTTAACTCCTGAAATCTGGCTACAGCTAATTTTTTACAGAAAAGTTGAAACAGTTTCCAATATAAATCTGAATAAAAACAATAAAGGAAGGCTAAGTTCGGGTGTAACCGAACATTACATACTCAACTGCCAAATTGCGACTGCAAAACTTTTAAGTTACCTTCTTTTAAAAGTGGGCGGTGCTACGCCCATTGTCCAAAATTTTACCAATTTTCTATTCTGCATCATAAGGTCAACCCACCTACCAAGTTTCATCGCTTTAACTCTTTGGTAATGAATTATCTCACTTTTTCGGTTTTTCGAAATTTTCGATATCGAAAGAGTGGGGCGTGGTTATGTTCCGATTTCGTTCATTTTAAATAGCGATCTAAGATTATTGTCCAGGAACTTAAGTACCAATTTCATTAAGATACCTCAAAACTTACTCAAGTTATCGTGTTTACGGACAGACGGGACGGACGGACTGACGGACATGGCTAAATGAATTTATTATTTCGCCCGGATCATTTTGATAAGAAGTCTATATCTATCTCGATTAGTTTATGCCGTTACGGGGTACCGTTATGCGAACAAAATTAATACACTCTGTGAGCTCTACTCAGCTGAGTATAAAAACAAAATTGGTTTGTCGATAAATGAATTTGAAGTATCTTAAGATTATTTCGGTGTATTAGATGGAAAAAAATCGGGGTCTTAAGACCTTACTCAACTTAAAATAAACTGAAATTGAGTAAACATGGATGAAATTCTTCATCTGAAAATAGGTTTCAAACAAAAAGCTTATTGAAGTGATCATTTATTTGATATCCCCTATGATTATTGGGGTATCAATAAAAATATAGTTAGATGAAGAGGTTGAGAAAGATAGAGTTCTATTAGGAGAAGGGACGAGGAGGTAGGAGTTTTATGGGGAAAGGGGGATTTGACATATTTTGAGGACATAGCGCTAAATTATGCCTTACAGAGAGCCCTCTTCGATCAAAGTTAAAATCATTCAGGGTTATTTCACTTGCAAATTTAACACGTTAGCTGCCAGTGTATCACTGAAGCATCACATAAACCTACAAATGCAACCCATACATAAGTATGTTTCATGGGTTAAAATAATAATGTATGGTGTGAGATTAATCTAGGAAACCTTCTCATGTTTCACCGGTGAGTGATTGGCATACAGAGAACGATTTTTTGTTATCATCGATGATACACCAACGTGTTAAGTGTATACTTCGTCTATCTGTATAGCATTTTACCAAGGATCGAAAACAACAATTATTTTCATAATTTCGATTCAAAAATTGGCCATCCCCGGGGCCACAATGTAATTGGCCATCTAATACAATGAATATAAATGCGCTCTTAAAAGTTCTTGTTTGACGCCTGAAAATGATTTGTTCCTCTCTTGCTGAGCCTCTGGTGGTCTCAACTAACTAGCAATTACCTCAACAGAATATTGTCTATGATGGTGTTGAAATACTTAGGCATATTGGCTCATTGCGATATCCGCATGAGCATGAGCTCCATCTCCATAGGGTGTTTTTTTAGTGATAGCCGTAACCCTAGCGGTCTCTACACAATGCATGCAAAAAAAGTCTCATCAAGGAAGAAAATCCTACTCCCAGCTCCATATGTATTTAATAGGCACACTTCCAGAAGGTCAGTTATCTTTTTAACTCATAGTAAGCTGCCTCTATAAGGGGTTGAAACTCACATATTTTAACTATGAGGCAAAAAGATAACTGCCGTTGTGCAAAGTCAGCATAACTTTTTTACATTTTGCGCTTAAGTCAAGACTGCATGTCGACTAAAAAATGTTCACATCTCACTCCAGTTCCACTCTCACCCTTAGCCTCACTCTACTCCACTCCATTCCCATCTACTGTCACTCCTATTCCACTAAACTTCTCTTATTGTTCGTATCGGGGAAAATATTTTATTACATCAAATTTTTTCCTGTAAGAGTTACAGCAAAAATGATTTCAATAAAGTAATTGAATGAGGATTTATGTATTTTATCTGTTCCACAATTTTTTAACATTCGAGTGTTCAGGCGAAAAGCGGAAAATGACCTTTGGACATATTTTCACATAAATTTCACATGAAAAGTTGAGCATAAAACAAAAATTAAGCATTCAGTGAAAACAATAATTCTTAAATAACGGGAAAAATATAAACATTTATAAAAATGTGTTGCACATTAAAGAAGCAATATTGACTTAAAAAAATAAACAACAATAAAATTGCATTATGATGCTGCGGAATGTAAGAAAAAAATATGAAAAGTAAGAAAACAAATCAATTATGGTTGTGCAACCCTTTTCAGCTCGTTTGCATGCATTGTTGCAATTCTCATTAAAAATCTCACATGCTTGCATTGTTGTTGGCGCCATATTGCAAATAACTTGCACATATTTATTCATCCGTATCTATACACACTTCCATTTGACCTATTAAATGCGTTGAAATTAATCACTCATTCAATCATTAAAGTTGTGAGCAAAAAGGATCACTCTTGGTGTGCATGAACATTTTGCATGTGTGTGCGTGTATCAGCGTTGTTGACAAATTAATTGAAAGTTGTATTACGCTCTGCACATAGTTTTTTGTTGTTACATTGTCATAATAAGCTAATTGTGATGCAACACGAGTCGCATGTTCCTCCCCTCCACTTCCACAGCCGATTCATAGTTGAAAGTTGACAAAAAAAATCAATTGCAACACAAAGACGCACAGAGGTATGTATAACTACTTAGTTTCTTACTTATATAAATATTTGCGTGAAAATCTGAGCAATGTTGCACATTCAACATATTTGTAACGCATTTCATTTAATATTATACAAATGTTGCTTGTTGGGCTTATCAATATTGTTGTTGTTGTTACTCTCCTTGTCATCTGACATTCGTTAGTACTGGATTTAATGCTTTTTACACGTTTTCAGTTGCACTCTAATAAACACGGTATTTTACGAGATGTAGCACTAAGCGTGTGTTGCATTCGGTTGCTTCCCCCTAATTGTAGCTCCAGTGAGTGTAGTAGGCCAGCTTTCATATTCGAGGGGCCAATATGTTTTGTATGTAACATTTCAAATTTATGTGCAAGCACAAGTGGCACAGCGTACTTGCCACACAGCTCTATATCAGATATCGTTAAATTAATACGTTAATTAATGTTGACAATTAAGTGTCATTCAACATCATGCAACGAAAGTAACAACAATAACAACAGCAAAGGCTTACCTATGTTATGGGCGCATTACATCAACATATTATTGTTATTTTTGTTGGATATTTGTTAAGTGATTAGTGAAATTTGTAAGCTTGTTGAAGTAGAAGATGTATGTGGCAGGTACGCTGAAGGACAGGCTATTACTGACATAAGAATTGCCAAATATTCGCGTGCGTGTGAAATATCACAGTAAATTGCAATCGTAGCGACAGTGTGTATATGTGTTTATGCTGTGCTTAAGTAACACTAGATGTCGCATTAAATTACCCTCGGCAGCAGCTGATATCTACTTCTAGATGTTGCATTGCGCGGCTTTTTAAGGTAGCAGTTTAACTGCGGCATCTAGCGGTAGGTGATTGCGATTTTTAGGGAAGCGTGATTTCGAACTGCGATTTTGATAATTTTCCTCTTCGATGACTCTTATGTGATAGTCAGGGATAAAATCGCTGGGAAGGAGTACTCTCCTTCACTTCAAATATCGATGTTCCTGAGCGGCCACAAGCATATCATCGAGCCTTCGGGCTTTCTCTAACAGGGATATCCGGATAATTTTGGTCATGTTTAAACTGCCCGATCAGTGACGATGTCATACAGGCTGAACGTCCATAATGTTATTAGAGTCTAAAAACTAATCTATAGGCGTTTTTCATACTCATCTCCCAGTCTACCTTTCAATCTCTCATGCACCCCAAAGTGCAAAATTTCGCGAAAACGATTTTACTGTGCCTTGCATTATTTTTAACTCATTTTCGTAGCAGCTTGCCCAGGAGTTCCGCCAGGTTCTCATATCTCAGATCCATAAGTACCGTAACCCAACCTTGTAATTTCACTATAGCGGGATAATATGCCACTCCAAGTGTTATTGCAAAGTCGGCTACTGGGAGCTATGAGGTCACCAGTGTTCCTTTACCACCGGGCGTTTATAACGAGTACTGAAACACGCTATTACGTACCCTGCGATGGGTGCTGCTGGCATCAGTTCCCCCAGTTTGTATACCATACATTCGCAGTTGTTTCGTCGCTATTCTTAAATGAAATTTTGTTGGCACGAGAACTGTCACGAGGTGGCCAGTATATGGGCCAATAGTTAAGAGGGAGTGAGAATGACGTTTGTAAAATCAAACAATCCTGTTTTGTTGTTCTTGAATGCGGTTCATTCAATTGAAATATTGTAAACAGAACTAATTCGGTATGTAATTTTAACAGAAACAACCTTTTGGTTTCAAGTTAATAATATCTGTAGAAATCTCTCACATATCAAAGCTTTCGCTGTTATTCTACTGTTTTTATTTAGGATGATAATAATAACTGTTAAGTTAACACACATGCCGTAAGATAAATTTTTTTGTTGATTTGACTGTTGAAACGGCCAATTCTGAAGCAACAATTATGCGTAAATTCATTCAATAGCTATTTACGAAGGATAGCGATTTGGTTAAACGGACTCGTAATTCGAAAGGAAAGAAAACCTCAGCCCGATATCCAGAAATACAGGCTCGAAATAAGGGACAGGCCCAAGAATGTGTTCGCTAAGCACGTAGCAATTTTATGAGGGTGGAAATCAATTTGCGGCTTTACCGCATGACTTACGCGACTTCTGGAATATGGATTTCGACGCGCGACGTGTTTCCAGTAAAAGAACTTTTTACCAAAAAGATCTAACTTCATTTCACAGAAATTCTCACGTGAATACATCTTCCTTGGCAAAGTAGCAAATCAACAATACTTAAAATCAAACAAAATTTAATTAAAACTAAATGCACAAAAAAGTTTATCAAACTGCAGCGCAACCACGCGAAAAGTGTCAGATTAATTATTGCTGCCACGTTATGTTGGCAACTTAATGCTTAAGTCCTGTTGACCGTTTGTCAAACGCAAGCGGAAAGCTTTACTAAAACTTTTTTTCTTTCTAAATTTTACTATCTTATATGCTATACAAATCGCCACAGACATTAATCAGCCTGCCTCCCGTTAATTAGAAATAGAGCAAAAAATACTCCGCAGACAATGTGACAGGACCATAAAACTTCAACGACACATTTCAGTGCAGCACAGTTCACTTTCACTTGCAATTAAATTCCTCGCCAAACAATCTTGCCTTAATGTAAAAGAAACAGGCAAAAAACAAACGAACTAATATAAATCTATACCCTCGGTCCCTGCTGCCACCACCTCTTGCGCAGCACGCGCCCTCATTCTAGTCTTCCTCACTCTGATTGCTTTTCATTGTGTTCCCTTAAGCCTGTCCGTTGGCAACAAAATGTATGCATCAACAAGACAGTGCGTGCCAAGCAACAATAGCAACAACAACATAACAAAAAATAAGCAAAGTAAAAATAACAACAAAAACAATAATAACAACTAACTTCATTTTATAATAAATCGCAAATTGTCGTGTTTACGCATTTACATGATGTCTTGAACAATTTTACGATTGCCAATTTTGCCTCTGACTAACCGCAGCGCAACAACACAACCTAGACTGCAACTTGCAATGCCTGCACGCACTTCCCTTCTCAAAGTTAGGTGAATAAAAGCGGTAAGCATTGCTTCCCACCTCAACAATTTGTTTCTGTTGCAGTCTCAATGTAAATGGATTTTGCACGTCTAGTCAACGCCATCATTAACGAGCACACCTCTCCCATCGGTGCTTTCGGTCTTTCGTTCTTCTTCTATCTCATTTTTAATACACGTGCGAAGTCATGTCTTTGTTGTTTTCCTTACAATACGTGTACAATAGAGGCCTTTATAAATGTTTGGAAAGAAAATTTTGTGTTAACGCATTCACGCACAAGTCGCTTTATGTTGCACGTTCGAAGGTTGAACTTATATTTTGTTTGTTGCATATTGCAACTACGTAATGTAAATCATATAACATAATATATCACTGACTAAAATATATCTCAGCTTCGCACTTGGCATATTATTTCAAAGTCCCTTACGTGGGCCGATCGAAAAATGCTGTAATTTTGATATATCGAACACGCTGGGAATTCATATAAAACTAAAGGTGCTGGATCAGCTGGTTATCAGTAGTGCGTTTGACAGTTGAATATGTTTCGTTAATAACATGAGACTCTCCAGCTGTAGGGCTATCCATTGAATCCTACCTTCTATCGGTAGCTGTTTCATCGACAAAACGGATGAGTCGTCAATAGACAAATCGATAAAACGCCGACAACAACTTGATAACAATTGAAATAAAAAGGTAACTTTTCGATAACAATTCGATAATCTTTGGATAACAAATGATAGTTTTTCGATAGTAAATATATGATTTTTCCATTGCTCGATGAGAAATCGGTAACACATCGATCGTCGGTTTCAGCTTCGGTTTTGAGACCTATTTTTTTCGGTACGTACCAATACCACGGATGTTCGCTTGCAAGGTTGGGCCTGCATGTGTGCGTACATATGCTGATGAACGTGGGATAAGTACAGCAAACTATTCAAATAGTGGGGTATACATTATTTGAAAAAAATTAGAATAAAGTTCAAATACACATTATCAGAATTACGACTACCGGCGAATAAAAAAGTAGTCCCATTCCCAGTACTAATGACCTAATGGGCTCAACTCAGATTTCTGTAGCATACAAAAACTATTGAATTCGCGGCGGAAGCGATCAAAATTTTTATGTATGAATTTGTATCCATATTGCTACCCAGTAATCAACTGAAACACTTAGGTAAGTAAGCACAGCCCTTTCGAAGGCTCATAGATCTTTTTATTGGTCCCCAACCGTCATTTTAATGAAATACTCGGTATTATGTAAGGAGTACAATCCCCGCTTTAAGCTGTTCTAGAAATAAGGCTTTACACCGGTAATCCCTCTCTTGGTTCAATTTAATGGATTATCGGATTACAATACGGTCTCTTCCTAATCTGCGTTTGTCACATTGCATTGACGAATTAACGCTGTGTTCGAAGGCGTTTACTTAACAGTTTGTTAGGTGTAACGGGTATTTGCTTAATTTTCTAATACTAAAAAGTTTAAAATACAAAACCGCCCATTGTTTCTGTTATTTATTCTGATGCAATTCGCCATTTCCGTTCCCAAATAATACTAACGATGTGCGATATAGTTTTTTTATACATATTTTTTAAGAATTCATGATAAATTGTGTTCTTCAAAGTGTATACAGAAAAAGGAAAAAATCTTCCATGTTCCTTCACCATATTCGAAATTTAATCAAATAAAAAATTTGCATTTCATCAGGACAGTAATCAGATTATAAAAAAACTTCTATAATACCTAACCATAATTTGTTTGCGTATAAAAACGTTTGCAAATCAAAACATTTCAAAGTTTTTTTATTTCATTCAACATCACATTTGCGCAGTGACAAACAAAAAACCAATATTTAATAAACTTAATGAGAATGACCTAATTTGATTTAAAATGTAAACGTAATAAATCTGTATTAACATTATTTAGTTTTCACAACATAAACAAAACAAATTAATTAAGAATAAAAAACAGTTTATTAATATGAATATTTATTTATTTAAATGAACAAACATTTTTGGATTAAAATATAATATAATTAACTACGCATTAACCAAGCTTAACAACGCAATCACCCAAACAGGGCGAACAAAAAAATACCATTAAAATACTTAATTTAAACTTTAAATCATATTTTTAACAAGAACAATTACTTAGTTTGTTTATTCAAATGAAAAATAATATCACTGTGTAATAAGCTTGTTTCCATTCACACTAGCAGACCCGTCAGACGTTGTTCTGCCCTAAATTTGTCTATCTCCACAAACATTTTAATAAGCTTTTTCGTTCTAGCTCGAGACCTCACAAATAGGTATGAAAACGTACCCTGTACTAAAGCATCCCATCAACAGCTCTTCATTATCTATACCATAAAAATTAGCCTATGCCTGTCTCCTGGTTCTAAGCTACCCCTCCACCAATTTTCAGCCAAATATGTTCATCCGTTACTTCCTCTTCAATCACTCTTTATCTATTAAAAAAGCGCATCAAAATCCGTTGCGTATTTTTAAAGGTTTAAGCATTCAAAGGGACAAAGGGACAGAAAAGCGACTTTGTTTTATACTATGTAGTGATGTACATCCATACATACCTATAAACCTACGCCCGAAGTTAAATAACGCAGCGAATGCTATATATGTACGTATGTATGTGTCGCATCAAGCCTCACTCAAAAGCAATTAGCGCGGACAGTTCACAGCGAACAAACACACATACGCATTTTTTGATAAAAATGTTACTTTTGTTTAAACAATTTGGCTGATATAAGAAAGGAATCAAGTATTTTTTTTTGATGCAGATCGAAGGTAAATATTTCAAAGTTTTACTGAAAAGTAGAATTTTTAAATCCATCCATCGTTTATGAGCTATAGCTGTGTAAACAAAAATTTTATGATTTTTTACTACATTTTGGCAATTTGCCACGCCCCTATAATATATATCTTCAAATTATATTAACTGTGCCATCTCACGTAGCTAAGCTTTCAAATGCAAAAAACCGTTTTAAAATCCGAGTATTCTGTGTGAAGTTATGTGCATACATGGCATTTAGCGACTTTATTTTAGAAGATTTATAGATGATAGATAGAAATGCACCCTGTCATGGTTTCTATTGCACTAAATTAAAACCGATTTATCTGTTTTCAAGACTAACGCCTACTTTCCACAACACTTTTTATGCTCCCTTACAATTGTTCCCCTATATCTGACTATTTCACTTCAACAAGTTACATAAAAAATGAATGGGTTATAAATTATAAATACAAATAGGCTAACATATGCGTTTACCGGTAGCACTTTACTTGTAAAACATGCATATGATCATCATGTGGCACGAACACATCACGCAACTGAATAGGCACCCATTTAACTGCATATAACGTTTATTTATTTTAAAAGTATGCATACATATATGTTGTGTATGTGTTTCTGTAACTTTCTTTGCATGTTGCCTTCAATATATCCATGTTGCAAGTTGCACAAATTATTTTGGCATGTTTGCTTTGATTATCTAAATTTAGAAACTAATTTTAGCATTTTTACACTGCCAAGTATGCAATTTGTTTAAGTATGTACTTGTGAAAAGTATGTGTGTATGTCATAAAGGAGTAAATATTAGTTGAGTTACATATGCGCAGATAATAAAACTTAGGTCCACGAGATTTAGGAAGAGCACGTTCATTTGTTTTCAAAAACAAACACAACGGCCTGTAGTCCTATCTGTAGCCTCTTGATTCAAGCCTGACAGCTTGGAAAGTACGTTTGTTCTCTGTGTCAAGAGGTATTAAGGAATCTTAACTGATAGCTAAACCTAAAACAAGGTCAAAAAATAAAAACCTTAAGCGTTTCAGCAAAAATTTAGTTGTAAATGCCATGATTGAGGCTAACAGTTTTTACAGAGAGCAGAAAGTTAGCAGTAGAAATTATTCAAGATCTGCATCTTCAAAAACCTAGAAGGCTAAATTGTTTTGCTTCAAATAATTTTTTGCTACGAAACATATCATGGAAGGTTTTAAGAGCATAAAAAGCATTTCTGTGTATCACGGATAACTAGCGATTTCCAAAAACAAAAAAGGACTTTCCGAGTGAAATATGTTAACTTTTTAATTTTTCCGGGTTTTCACATTGATTTATTTTTATTTTGAAATTTTTTCCAAATATAACTGAGAATATTAAGAGTGATTTATTATATGTATTTCTCCGACCGCAATAGATTTCGGGAATGGTAAATCCCTCGTCTGCTATATTAGCATTGGCATAATGTAAACTTAACATTTTGCTACTATCAGGATCTGCAAAATGAAACCAGAACAATCATACGGCATCTCCATCTTTAGGACTATTTCTGAAGCAGACATTTCTATCATTAGCTACTGACTTCCCTACAGGGGTTTTAGCTATTATTTCATGATTATATCAGAACCATTTTCGTATAATTTTGGCAGGGTTCGGAAAAATTCCATTTTAAAATCGAAAAAGTTATAGAGCTGGTATTATTATGAGCTTGTTATCGGCATCTGATTTGTTTCTTATCGACGTGTTGTTATCTTGTTATGAATAACAATTGTTATCCAATAACTGTCGCTTAGTCATCGGTGAATTATCTACGTGTTTTCGAGTAGCTACCGGTTTCTCATAGAAAAGCTTTCGTCATATTTTCGAAATGTTTTCGATTTGTAAGTGGAAAAATATCTATTTGTGAGTTACTGATTTGTAATGGATTTTCTTTCGGCGAGTTATTGATATGTTATTGGAATCTATAAATTTTCGATAGCAAAAGCGATAACGCTCCTACAAACATTCGATAGCTTTTCGATAACAAATCGATAATTAATCGCTATTTTTTGGAAAACAATTCGTAAAATTTGTAGAAAAAGGGCTAGAAAAAACTGCGTTCATTCTTCGCTTTGGTGCCTCTTAGAAAAATTTTACCATCAACTTAAACAAAAACAATCAACTTAAATTTATAAAAAATATTAGTTAGATTAAGAATATTTCTTGATTTTTTCTTTTGGTGTTGTTTTCAGGATTCATTTTCGGGGAACATTTCGCAAACTTTTGGTTATCATTATAGGCCAATTTTGGGACAAAACCGCGACTCTTTCAAGATTATTTCAGCATAATTTCGTGACCATTTTGTAGTCATTTCCAGATCACATCGGACTTATACTTTTTTTTTGGAAATTATCACTATTTCTTTGGAATCAATTCTAGACCCTTACGCACTTATTTCGGTACCGTTTGGTAATCCAAATTTTGAAATCAAATTAGGACTAGTTCATGAGTTGCCTTCGGGACTTTTTCCAAATAATTTCGAAATCGTTTTGTAGATTCGCATGGAAGTTAGATCGGCAAACACATCGGTAATCGGTCTAAAAAGTAAATTTGGAAATAACTTTTTGAAGACTTATGCATTACTAGTAAATTTTCTTGATTTGCAAGACCTCTTAGAAAAGTTAATATTTCGGAAAAGTTCTATATGCAATCGCAATAAAAAGAAAGTATAACCAAAGAAGGTATGTGGAGTTTCTGACGAAAAAACCAATGTGCTCTTAATTACATGAAAACGGCTGTAAGAAAAAATTTTGCGAGCTCAGAAGTTCATTGCCCAGATGAGCACAACGATGTTGATATAAAATCAAATACTTTTTTGTATGACATCGCACACAACCACATGCCGGTAGTGTCGGCGCAAAAGTTTTAAAACACTTATAATCCTTTTATTTTATGGCATAACATTTTGCCTGTCGCTGGCAGCCAAATGACAAGTAAATAAATTAAAATGTTATAAAAATGTCACAGTGGAACTGTCAGAAAATCGCTAATAAAAATTGTTGTTGTTGCAAAAAAAAGTTTTCGGCTGTAGACGAAATATCCAGTGTGCAAAAAATGTATGCGTAAAATTCAAATTTTTTTCTTGTGCTGTGCAATTTTCAACCTTTTTTATTGGTTTTTAATTTTCAATTGCATTCAGACGCCATTTTATAAACAATTTATCACGCGATTATTGTCAGACAAGAGTGTATGACAATTTGAAAATAATAAATCACGTAAATGCATAAGTGTTACTACGTTTGTGTGCGTTTTTTTGTATCGATTGACTATCATCAGCAATATTTTCATCGTCAATATCTTTTGGCGACACGTCGTTGGTTGCGATATGCAAAAGCTCATCGGCCTTACAATCATAGCACTGCCAAAATATATTAAAATTTACAACAGCTTCTATCATGTGAGTGCTTGTGTGTGTATGTTTGCATAATGTGATTGTTGTTGTTGGTATGCACAACGTGCAACATGATACTTTGTGCATTGCATTAAAAATTTCTGATCATTTTCAAATGCGCTTGTGGTTGTTACCATCATCATGCTAAAGTGCCCAAGCCAATGCAAATTTAATTGATTTGTAATGGAAGAACTTTATATTCTTGTTATTATGGTTATTGTTATTGTTATTTTGCATTTTGTTGATATGCATTAAATAGTCAATAAACTTTGTGTAATTTTGGGTTGGGCTTGTGTTAATATGATGCGGTATATAGAATATATTGGTATATATAGGAAAGGTCTTTATTTGTGTATTCTACGAGAAAAGGAGCCAAGCAAAACTTACACATAAATAAAAAAACTTAAAGGCACGATAACCTCAGAAAAGATTTTAGGCCGATTTTCTCCTCCAATTTGTATTGCACTTCTTTTAATTTTTCCTACAAATTGGCGGGACGATACCTACATGTTTATGCCGACTCCGGACGGCATCTGCAGGGCAGATGAATTTTCACCGAGAAGCTCTTCATGGCAGAAATACAATAGGAGCATGGTATAAAAAAGAAGGTAGTTCCACTCAAAATTTTTTTGACGTATTTGGGGATTTTTGAAGTTTCATAATGTCTGTTGTGTTGTTAGAAGCGTTGCCATACCGTTACTGTTTAAGGCGAAATTGTGGTTTCTCGGGATGGAAATTTCCTTCAGGATAAAAACGCAATGGTCATCTGAGACAATAATAATGTGGTTTAACACGATTTATGTGCATACATATCGATTGAGAATATAGTAAAACATGCAATTTTATTGAAAAATAATGGATAATGACTCATACATTGGTCAATGACTATCTTTATGGCAGCTTGACCCCTAGACACAAAAAAATACACGAAAAATCCTGTTGTTCTAGCATGGCCCTATAATACCTCTACATTGGATATTTCTCAAGGCGTGTTGAGAAATAGTGTACCTCCAAAGTCTGCAGTGAGTGGTAGGTGTTTAATTTGTTACGTTTGTGGGACGCCACATCCATGTCAATGCTAAAAGGGTACAGAATGTGTATAGGTGAGGCTTGCCCCAAGGTGACCCCTGATACAGCGGGCAAAAGAACTCTCATAGCTAGTGACTAACCTGCAGAACTACAGGGCAATGGTCTACCTAAAAAATGGTTTAAAAATTACCTCCTCCAGCGCTACGCTTGCATTATACAATAAATAAAAAATGCGAACTTGTAGAAAATTTATCACCATTCAATTTCATAAAAATTGCGTTTAAGTATGCTAAACTTTGTTTTGTATCGATCCACGTTTCTTTCACCAAAGCAATTTTCGGGAGCTCGAAAAACTTATTAAAATCCTTCTTTTCTAGGCTGATATTTCGTATTAAAATATTTCCAATGCATGCGGCTCATTTTTTTTCTTCTTTTATTTAAAATAACTATGAAAGTAATTTAGGCGTATCCGTTAATATGAAATCCATCAAAATTAGAAAAATTCGTAAAATTTTTCAATCTAGTAGCTTGGTTTTGGTGAAATTGTCATTGTCCTCGGATAAGTCAAGTGGCTAACGTCACACTAAATGGAACTACCTCCATTTTTTGTATCATGACTAGAAGTGTTTGTCAAATCACTGCCGGAGGGCGGCACCGCATAGAAAAACATTTTTCTAATTGAAAAAACTTGTTTCTAAAATTTTGATGTTCTTTGCCTGGGCTGTGATTAACAGGATCTTGAGTATGGTAGGCAGAGAACGCTATGACGACAACACCAAGGCGGGTGCGGCAATATAAGTTGCATCTAATTGATGTTGCTATGACATGTTCAGGTTGGTCTCTTTGGGAATGTTTTTCAAAGGCGAGGCTAGGAAGCGGCGTGAGGCTATAGGTGGGCAAAATTAAAGATTTGAAGGTCAGGCAAAGTGTCTGGTCTGATTGAGCAGTAGGGACTGCAGACAGCTTGTGGGATATCTGAAAAGTCACTTCAGATGGTAGAAACTGCTGACTGCGACCAGGCAGACCACAGGGGTTGAGAGTTTATTTTGCCAGTAATGGACGAAATAGCAGCTTTGCGAAAATACCATATGATAAAATATGATATAGAATACGATTTCAAGGATATATTGATATATGGACGTGAAGTTAACGAGGCAATTTCGATAGACGAAAAAATTAATGGGTCGGTATTTTGTCGCCAATTAGGCGCTAATTAGGTGCGAAGAGAAAAAATTTGCCGCGTTTTCCTACGTGCTTTATTTGGGCGCTTCGCTAATTCATGAGAACTTAAATATCGACCTATTCATTTTTTAATCCGTCATTATGATCGTAAGCGAATCTGAATCATTGAAGGTAGACCAAAAATTGTACGATTATTCGAAAGGTCCCGGTATATTAATAGATAATAATTTTTTTTCCAACGCGATGACACAAATATTTTGAAATGCTGCTTTGCAACTTTTCTTAATTTCTAATCAATTCACGTATGCATGAACAATGCAAACTCTACGCTACTGACATACTGATTGAATTAATCGACGCTCCATATCCAAATAAAGGAATGCGTCAGAAAAAAACTGTTAAGCATAGGGAGCAGGCAATAGCTTTTTTTGAGCTATGAAATATTCCAATATTGACAACTAAAACATGAATTAAGTACATAAGTAATGAATAGGAACGGAAAAAATAAAAGCAACTGTAAACCACCATTCCATGTTAACGAAATCACTGGGGAACATCCATTTCAATTAAATCAAAAATCAATAAGCAAAAAACACAAAAATAAAAAAAAGAAAATAATGTTACGAATGAAATACATAAAATTAAGATAATGGGAAACTCGAAAAACGTTGATTTTGCACAAATCGTCTGATGCGAGCCTTAAAAGGAAATTGAAAGGAATCCCGTGGCTTACAACTGAACATTGCGGTACTTTTTGTAGTAATTTGTGTTGCGCATTGTGCTGCTACCAGCTTTTCGAGCATTTCAATGAAGCGTACAATTAAAACGCTGAGAAAATGTTGCGAAATTCGGTGGCAGCCAGGCAGCATTCGGTGCATGAAGTTGGAAAATGCGTAGGCATTTTGCGAAATGAAGAAGAAAAAAATATTGCAAAAAAACGAGTTATGCTAAAATATCTAGAAAATTATATAAAAGGTAATGTGCATTTACTTACATTCACATACACATAAACTTTTGTACATACAAAAGTGCCTAAAATAATACTAAAATGAAAACGTTGATAACAAACAAAATTATCTTCGCTGTCATTATTGTAATTACAAGTAGTGACAAAAATGGAGTGACCATGTTTGGGTTAAGCCCGAAAATATTATACCCAGCGCTTGTTTGAGTCATCACGAAATATGATGGCATAAAAAAACATGTAATGGAATTGCTCTTGATCTAACATCGAAAGATTATTAGAATATTGGTGCATTCAATCCCTGTGTATTTCGAGTTGTACCAAAAGTGAAAAACACAAGGAACTTTCAGGAAATTTAATAGATTTCATTCTACAGTTTCAGCCACCCGATTGGAATGCAACTCCATATTGAGTTGGCACTTTATCACAGTTAACGATCAACCACAGCAATCACGAAGTCCAACGTTGGGCGCTTGATAATTTGATCAAATTAGTTCGAGGGTTTTTTGTAAACCTTTACAATTCTATGGGTTTGGGCATCTGGTTGTATTGAGTTGCAACTTTGTCACAGTTAAATATCGACCAAATCCATCACGAAGCCCAACGTTGGGTGCTTGATCATAATCAACCCCAATAAGCCCATCGTTGGGTGCCCGATTATAATCAAGCCCAATAAGCCCAAAGTTGGAAGCTACTTAATGAGCGTGTTGAAACAAACTGCACGGCCGACTCCTAACGGCACTTGATAGCAGATGAGTTTTCGCTGAGATGCTCTCCTTGACCGAAATTCGAATTATTTGCAAAACCACTGCCGTTCTCGCTTAGAAAAACGTTTTCCAAAGTAAGTATTTTTATTTTGCCTATCCCAGGAAATATTATCAAATTTGTTATTTGTTGGGTGTAAAACATTAATCATCACAAATACAATGCATTAAGTCTCTTCTCGTACAACCAAGTGTAGGCTACTACGCATAAGGCAACAACAAAAGCAATAACAGCGAGCGAAAAAAATGACAACAAATTTAGTAGCAAATTCAGTTGTAATTTATACATTTCATAAATAATTCAGAAAGCTAAAGCGCATGCGCGTTACTTACATATACGATTACTTGATTTTTGGCTTTTGATTTATTACTTATTTATTCGTTTTCTTTCTTGTTTATTTTTTGTCCGTTTTATTTTAGCGTTGTTGTTGCATTTACAGCATTTACTTGTTTGGTTTTTGTAGTATTTTTTTAATATTTATTTTGTATTTTTTTGTTGCGCGTGGCTCCATTAAATGTAGGTAGCATTGCAATCGAATGGGCGAACGTATATCATTTTCAAATTGGCACTGCGCATGAGCGCACTTCAAGCCGCTGATACCCTTATACGCAAACACACACACACACACATATATATATATATATATATACAGGCATACAATATCTTATGAATATGCCACACGCAATTTTCTTGTAGATTTTTGTAACACGTGAGTGGAGCTTGAATGTTTGCGCGACAAACAATTGAAAAATCTATTTACTATATCGACTTGCTGCACATTACGCGGTTCAGAGGCGCTAACGGAGCAAAGCACATTTTAAGACATGCGTCCCACGCACTGCAAGTCAATGGTGCGATAATTCGCTTGGCTAAAGATTTAATGCAATTCGAAGCGACGTGGCACATTATGCGCGGCATTAGATGTGCCCAAAATCAGCAGCGACTGTCAGACAGACAGAAACATAGGCTATCTACATATTGAGTTAAGAAAATACATATGTATGTTAGACGTATCAGTATGAAGATACAAATCGCATTTCTAAAACCACGCAAGACCTGTGTGCGGTGGAAGGGTATCCAGTCAACCAGCCAGCCATCAGGATTTAATCGATTGCAAATCTAATGAGGTGCAAAGAGGCGTTCACCAAGTGGGTTAACTGTGTGCCTCAGCTAGGAAATATTGACGCCTTCACTAAGACGCTTGCGTACCTACTTAAATACACAAGTTTGTATATCTGCTTGGGGCTACGCAACAACAAACGCGTCAAGGTAACACATACACCTTTTGCGACGAGTTGGCAGACAGCAGAAACTGCTGTGGTGGCACCCAGTGTTGCCATAAATGAGGAAATTATGTTATTTTAGGTTTTCGAAAATTGCACATATGTGAAAATTTTTAACACTTAGATACTGATGAAGACAGAAATGGATACTTCTTTTACGATGAAGACGATCAAAATCGGTCAGCAATTAGCGCTCGTAGGAAAAAGCGAGTTTCCTCATACCAGCCCTCAACTTACATGAAATGCATAGCTGAGGTCCGGGGTTAAGATTATGTGTAAAATGGCCATAGCTCGGGCAGAAAAAATGGGTTCATAGGCAGTATATTAGCTTGTCAATCACGGTCACTCTTGCACCTGATTTCATCTCTTACCAGAAAGCCTACTGCTTGCTAGCTGCCGCCTCTGCTGCTTAATTAATCAACCGTATTCCCTAAAGGTATGAACAGAATGCGGAAGTAATATGGAATGTGCGTTTAGTGAGCAGGTTAATGGAAAGATTAAGACTAAGCATATGTGAGGATTAAGGAAAGTATTCTGTCAGGAATACAAAACTTTAGTTAGTCCGATCGCTGTAGCCTCATTCAGTCAGAGGAAGCCCCTATTAGGGTGAGGTCGGGAGCTGTCAGGGAATGCTTGATCTCACTCGCAGTGACATCGAATTACTTTTTGATAAGTGAATTATTTGGCCACAGGCCACGATGATCTCTTTGTCCGAGCAGGCAATAGCAAATTAATTGTGGATACAAGTATGAATTCCGCTAACCACTTGCTCTCTGCTTCTGGATAGGTCGTCCTCTCATGGACTAAGAAAGCCCATACCACATCCTACAAAGTGCCGCAATTCGTTTGGCCAGTTGTTGAATCCTGACGCTTTCAGAATTAATAGGGTTAGCTAAAATATACTTATCATTTTGATGTAAGCGTTAACAGGGCACCGGTTAATGTAATTCCAGTAATTGCAGTGCGCCCTAATATTCTGGATATTGCCAGCCGAACTACCGAAAAGCTGTTCAGCTTTGCAAGAACGATTAAATATCCAAGACTAAATATCTGCCTTAAAAGTGATTTTTTCTGAAAAAACGCTACTAGTCTTAGAAAATACCGTGACGAAACGGATAAAAACAGTGTCCAAATAAGGCGCCCCTTAACACGATAGCAACCACTCAACCTATTTTGCCCTTCGCATAGCTCCTTATTATTGGAACCAAATGTTGATATTCGTGTCTTTTGTGTCCAAGTTGGCCTTATCTACGAAACTATTGATAAAAATCCACATTTTGTGATGAAGACAAAGTAAAGGCGCGAAGACGTATTTTTCGTAGATGATGAAGCTGTGCGTTTAGAAAACAAAAATGCATTTTTCTGGCTTAATCTGTTCATGAAGTTTGCTGTCTTAAAAATTTAAAATTTTAGATAACTTCCGCCGGCATCACCGGTGTCAAGGTGCTTTTTGCTGTCTGGCCATTCGTTGAGGTTTCTGCTCGCTGCTCTGTCTGTTTGCTTCAACCGCCGACTGAGTTGCGTTAAGTTTCTGTCGACAATGCATAATATGGAGGGATAATATCGTCATAGTGTCATGTGCCTTGTCTGTCGCATACTGTATGTGTGTCTATATGTAAATATGTTTGTAGTTGTTGTGGTGGCAGAAAATTGCTCAATTCTCCAGTGTGCTGGCTACGCGTCTGGGTATGGAATGCTGTCGAATCGAGACTGGGTAGCTGTCTGTTTGACGCTCGATCAGCTGCCTGCCTTTTTGGCAGGTATGCCACCGGTGCGGTGCGTAGGCGTTGTCTGGTGCAGATAAACGCGTTTCAATACATTTGCTTTTTGGAAGGGGTAATCAAACAGGCAAGATATGAAATTCCGATAAATAAAATACAAAAGAGGAGTGCAGCGAGAGTTGATAAAGAGGAGGGCAATGACAAAAGCTGACAGGTTGCACGACATAGTACGATGATGTGTAGGCTGCCGATTAAATGAAGCTATTAAATTGGAAATATTTCATGTTGCATGTACGCATGTCTGTACCAGGGGTGCTGTTGGTGCTTGTATAATGAATGTGTAAATGTTTATTTAAGTATATGAGACTGCGAGTGTGAGGTTTTAATTAAAATTGCCGACAAGCGTTTTTCAAATTAAAATATACATTGTAAGTGTGTCCAGATGAGTTCGTTCTGTGCTGAAATGCTGATAAACTTTATTCATACATATATCGCACTTGTGTCTGCGTAGTCATTCAAAAGCAGTGCAGCACGTCCCCCTTTTGTAATTCGAGTTGTGCTAATAATTCGTCGCCTATGTACTTTGCGTGCCACATTTGCTGCCACCTCGTCTAACTTCCCCTATGCCGATCGGTGTGTTTCTTGCGTGTAATTAACGCTATTATAAATAGTAAATAAATTAATGACTACTTGTAAGGTGCATTAAGATAAAGATATCAGATATCGTACGCACATACACATATACAAATGTATACAAACCCATCACAAAATCGTGCACTTGTTCATATTAGGATGCCTGATATTTGTAAGAAAAAAACCTGCTCTTAATATTTTACTGCGGTGGTGTCATCAGACAGGAGATTAAACTTTTTCGAGCGCAAAAATTTATCGGGAAGTCAAATAATCTATGTGAATTAAAGCCTTATCGTAAGATCTTAGATGGTACATTAGTTGTCGGAGCACGAGGCTTTCATGCAGCGTGTCTTATTTCATATTATCGGTTACGCTATTTTTTTTGGGAATACGCAAATGCAAATGTAATAAAGATTTATTGAAATCTATTAGGAATGTGACACAATATTTTAGTTAGTTAAAAAGCAGTGTGTAAACACTACAACGGGTATAAACAAATAACAATATTAACATACATATATTTAAGCCCAAGTACATAGAAAATAGGGTACTAAATACCCGAAGGTAAATTTTGGAGGATTCAATGCTGTAAAAAATATCTAACAATAACAGAGCTATCTTAAGTTTTCGATATTTTATGGCTTATGAAATCGTAGAAATTCAGTCCAAATTTTTTACGTACCCAGCAGAGGTTGTTCTGGACGAAAATTTTAATCGGATACATTCGAAATATGGTCTTCCGCACCTTTTCCTTTTTCTTCTTTTTGTACCGCTTTTATACTCGTACTCTTCGTCTGCCCCTCCGTTTCCTTCCCCTTCTCCTTTTACCACCCTTCTCATTCTCCCTTTTCCTCTCCTTATCCTCTCTCTCTGACTTTCTTCCACACTCTTTCCCTTTCCCTCTCCCGGTACATCTTCCTCATCCTCTCCTTCACCCTATAACTTACACTTACGCTCTAACTCGCCGGAGTGGATAGGAATATATTTTAAAATGACCTAGTCAGCAAAACTTTTGACCTTTTATTCCTTGCGTTAAGGTCATAAAGATCAGCATTAACCTTCCTTAGATACATACCGTTGGCATCAGAGGAGATTGTTGGAGAACATTTTTTGGAAGAATACAGGGATAATCCTATATATTTCCAATTTAGGCCCATATAAGCCATACGTCACGACTGGTATGAAATCGTGATTCTTTTTCGCTGGGAGAGAACTCATGATGGTGCTGTTGGTGTTGCACAACGTTCTTTGACATTTTGGATTTGGTGACTAATGTTCTGTGAAGGCTGTGGGACAGCTCAGGCAAAACAGGGTCGAATAGGCTCTATTTGCTTTGAATACATGCTACTTTGTTGGTGGTATATGAACCATACACACACACAGTGCCGGAAAGTGGTAATCAACCGCGATGATGGGATTAAAATGTACAATCAGCGGACAGTGCCCAAGCTGCCGGTAAACGACAACGGCTAGTAAATGAGGGTGAACCGTGATTCGGTTAACGTATATGCCAGAACTATCGGTGAAATCGGTGAAGAATGAATCGCAGAGAAGCTGGCTTGTTTCTAACAGAGTGATGGGGCGTATGACGTCGAAATACAACATTTCTCTTATGTTCTTTTAGATAAAGAGACAACACTTGCTGCACTAAGCCTTCAAAATATTTTTAGAGTTGTATTCGCTATTAGCTCCGGACACTTAAAATTAGTTGGCAACCGAAGTCAGCGCACGGAGTGGAGTACAAGTGCAGGATAAAAAAAGTGGTATGTTCAGGCTTACTTTACTGAAGAATTACACTTTTCATAGCTTTGTTAGGTACAAATACTTACACTTAAGTAAAATCATGATAAACTATTTGAGAAGTTTAAGCCATCGCGGCAGGCGATGGTGTCGTTCACGTGCTGATACCTTCAACAGTGGAGGCTTGTGTAGTGGTAGTTAGAAGTAATCACTGTTTGTGATGCTACAGTATGCTGCTTTTTGTTCTTCATTCGTTCATATAGTATGAGGAAGACTGGTGGAGAGATGACACTTTCACAAAAAAAGTAAAGTCAACAAATTTCAAAAGGCCAGGATTCCTTGTTTAAACAACAAATCTAGAACCTTTTATGTTTTAACAACTTTAAAAGTACTGTTAATATGTGTCGTTATACCATATATAAAGTGGCGGCTAATTAAGCAAATGCATTAATCAATTAATAAAAATGTGAGGAAATTTAAAACCCGTTTGACAGCCATCAGTTGCAATAAAAATTTAAATTAAATAATGGATTTACACTTAAATAAAAGCATATATGCATTAATTTATGTAAAATGCTTAGTGACAGGTAAACGATAATTAAAGTAGAGTAATAAAAAACGCCAAAAAGTAATATTAATTTCAATGGAATATACGAAAAATAAATAAGTGCTGGAAATATAAAAGTTAAAAGTCGCTTAAAAACAAGAGCTAATGTGTGAGTCTGTTTAATAACCTCAAAAGCGTTCTTGATCAAACACACCATATTGATTATGCTCATTTTGAATTGAATGCTCAACTAAGTTCTTAAAATATATGGAATTTCTACCTCTTTGCAATCATAAAAAGCTTCCTCTTCAATTCGTTTAGTTTTAATTTTTATTTTTTTGCACAATGCGCGGTTTTCGTTTAAGTAAACTTGAATATTGGTATTCTTAGAATCGGAAATTATTTGCTATCTTTAAACACAATTCGTTAAATAAATTCCGCTTGAATGAATTTTAACATTAGAACCTCTGGATGAATGAAAGAATGTGTAAAATAATATTTGGTTGCACGGTTGTGAGCGCTCAACGAAGCGAAATCAATTTTCGCTAATTGGCACGAAATCACCAGCGACCAGAGCCACAGACGGCAATTAAATTTCAAATACATATAAACACCGTAGAAGAGGAAGAAGAGGCGAGCATATTAGAATTCAAGCTCGCACGTGTACCCAGTCAGCTTTTTGAAACATAAATCAATAGGAAATGAATCGATTTTGGCATTAGGAGGTGATGTAAAAATTAGAGTTGACGATTACTTGAAATTGTTCGACAAGAAATTTTTCCCGAGTATCGGACTCACATTGGATTCTTGAACCTCGACATGCCCGTGAAGTTCACGTAAAAAAAAATGTATAAGTTTGAAATTTAATAAAGAGTAAAGAATTTCTCTACTGAGCAATTTTGGGATCCCTATCGAGCTTTTTATTCTGACAATGATGTTGTAATGAATTTAGGGAAATCCTGGTTATTATGCACCTTCTGCTAACGTTCGAGTCACTGAACTGTCGAATAAATAACTGCAATATTCAGTGTGGCAAAATGGGCTTTATTTAGATTACTTTGGGAGTACTTCGCAATTATACTTCACTTCACAACTAATAGCGTGTTTAAATCAAACTGATTAGTCATTCCTCAGCTTGCGCTGATTTTATACTCTCTGTTGCCTCGTCCGCATATTTCTCCAAAGGTCTAGACGTTTCAACTTCTAGAACTGTTGTATCCCCTGCTTGGTAATTTGGCTATATACATGTATATGTGAGTAACAACTTCTCTTAGCTGATGACTACATATGTGTCTGTGAGATATTCTTAGTCCCCTTATATGTACGTAAGTATTGTTGACTTTTCTTGTTGTTGTGATTATTTACTAAAATCATAGTGATGCTAATATTCGCCACAATATGTTTAGATAGTTACATTTAAAATTAGTGTTTAAAACTTGAAAGTTAAATTTGTTTCCAAATTTTACTCATGCTGAAATAGAAATAAAAATATTTGCTGGGATTAAGGAATACATGGTTTGTTTTTATATTATGAAGATTTTTCGCTTCACTTATTGTACTAGGGCATTTGAAACGGAGCACCAAAAGAACCAAGGAGTACATGGAGAAAAAAGAACAAGAGAAGAAAATACATGAATGAGTGTCTCAATAAAGCTGATTTAAGGTACTTAAATTCGAAAACGACACAAAGGTTATTCTCAATAGTTGATTTTGATTTAAGTTTACCCACTCTATTGAATAATGTGGAATCAATGGTCTCATTTTTGCATAAGCATTATTAATTCGGAAATCAACCTTGCATGATCCGAATAATTTTATGAAAGATTGACAAACCTAGTTTTTTCTTCACATTTATTTCAATCTTCTCTACATTGAACAATAATATGACAAAGTGCGCATGCATACAAATGCAAAACATCTGCAAATAGCATTTCGCAGCAGGGGCCGAAACGGTTATTCCTTTTATAATATAATTCCTTGCAAAACTATTAATTTTGGACTTTTAATATATTTGGATCAAGATACAAATTATTTTGGGATTTTTATTCTTTGAGTCCGATAGAACTAGTTAAATCCGCACTTTTATTTTTTAAGGCCAAGATAAAAGTCCCGCTCGATAAAAAAGAAATGGCTTATCCGAAACAAACAATTTTTTTTAATTCGGATACAGTCCTCTCTTTTTAATGATAGAAGCAACTTTGTTACTCTAAGGTTGTAAGACCTACACGTAATCTTCGATACTTTAAAGCCCAGCGCTTGAACCCACGCTTACCCTGCTTGGTCGATCATGTGCACCTCTTGCCTTCGCTTAATCTCGCCCAGTCTAATTGGGACGTCTCCGGAGCAAGCTTCAAGGTATGCGCCCTTTTTAGCTAGTTCATCCGCTTTTTCATTCCCATCTATTCCCATATGGCCTGGGACCCAATATAGATGTATGCTTCTCCCTATCCCGATTCTCTACAGTGACTGTTTACACCCTAACACGCATTTAGATGCTGTGCTCTGCCAGATTATTGCCTTAATTGCTCCTTGACTGTCAATATAAAAGTTAACACGGCAGCTTAAGCTATTTTCTTCCAGGGTTTCTACCGCTTTGGTTACGGCTACTATTTCCGCTTTGTAATCCGCTACAGTAATCCGGCAGCCTGTAGGGTCTGCTTATTTCCGGATCAGCACAGTATACCGCAGATCCTACTCCTTCCACTACTTTGGAACCATCCGTGTACACATGTATCGCCTCGTCCGCCATTTGAGCACCCTTCCGCCAACCGTCCATCTCTATTGTGTCCTTAAGATCGCCCTCGAAGCGCAGATAGGGAATCAGGTAGTCTGTTCGTCTGGTGATTGATGACGCTATACTACTATGGCCGTATGGTCGGCGCTCAAGCTGCCCCGAGGCACCGAGCCTGTTTGCAGTTGTTAACGCTATGTTCTTTGCTACCAGGTCTACAGGTGGTAGTTTTTACTAAATTAATCAAAAATGTAAATAAAATATGAACAAAAAGAAAATGGTTCGGAAGTTTGTAAACAAAAACAATAGTTTGTTATGACTTATACTTAAGTAAATAAGCTTTTTATCCTGAACATGCTTTCTATTATCCATGATCACTTCGGCTAGTGACTTCGATTACTAACTATTTTTCATATGTGTGCGCGAATGCCCTTTCGTACCTTCCTTATATCTATGGGAATTAGCCGCTACGCCCTTTTACCGTTGAATCGTTCCTAGATTTTAATTGCAATTTTGGCTTCGTCCACTTCACTCTCACGCACCCGCATCTCCTCTTATCGTGAACCTGTGACTTGACTAATATCCCCATCATCCCGAATAGTTACAACTTTTCATCACAGTTTTTGTGTGTTTGTGGTTTTGGATTCTTTGTGAAAGCGATAAAAAATTATGGAGCGTGAACTAAAGCCCTGGACACTGTAATAGATGTCACAAGGCCTTTCGATAATTTTACCTATACCTGATCTTAAATTACATTTAGAAATTCGTTTTCCTAACTGCCAGTAAGCCCAAAGTGAAACACCTTGTATACATAGATATGAAGTAAAGCGCTAAAAATTACTTTTCCACAAAGGAAATGAGAGAAAAAATTCCAACATGAAAAAATTTAAGTGATATGTCGGTTATGGGAAACAGGTGGAAATGCAATAAAACTGCAGTTCGAATTTTGGCGATACGTGCTGTCCGGATATTCATGAGGGTGGATTGTAAGACACGTACTATGCTGGATATTTAAACAAACATACATACTTTTATGCTTGCGCTTCCTAGAAGATAAATATATACAGCAGCGAACATAAAAACCGAAGGGGAGTGGGAGGGGAATTTCGTAATTTTCAAATTTCGTACATTAAATTACTCTTTTTTTTACCTTCGATATTTTAAGACAAAACTTCATTGAACTTCGTAGAAAATTCGACTTTTTATTTGAAGTTCTCTGGATTTTTTTGAGTATGCAGTTTTATAGCCCAATCAATTTTAGTCTGACAAGGTACAAGTCATATATCTCTCAAAATTCGCATTGATTTGGAACAATTTTTTTTCTGAAGGCTGCTTTAGACTTTGCACTTTACAAGGCGTGCAACACTTTTTATATGGAAGAAAATCTGAAATGCCTTTCGGGAAAAAATTTCAAAATTTAATGCAAATTTTAAGAAATCTATAATTTGTTCTTTGTTAAACTAATGCCAATTTCACACAAATGCTTAAAGAAATAATTAGTCAAGTTTTCTACATTAAAGCCCTAATTGAACTCAATCTTCCATACATAATAAAAATTCTTAATTATCTCATTATTGTTTTATTGAATGCCTAATCGAGTGAAAAATCCAGTCGGTTTTGCTTGGTGCTTCGAATTTTATTGTCAATGTAACATATGACAATCAAAAATAAATTATTTTCAATAATTTACGAAAAATAGAAAAGCACGAAAAATATCAAAACTAAATTTTCGCTGCATTTGCTGCAAAAGATAATATGGCTTTTTCGAAAATGTGCACATATTTTGATTATATTTATAGTTAAGAAGGAAACGACTACTATCCATTTTAACTATTTTTTGTAAAAACGAAATATTTTTTTGGAGCTGCTGACAGATGTTCGCTGTTCGTGAAGCAAAAGGCCCTGTATGAAAAGGGAAACTTAATTATTTCATTAAATATAATTGTAATTCAATTAAGTTTCTGTCTGAAAACGGTATAAAATTGATTAAGTTACAAAACTGCATCCTTGAAAAAAAATTCAGAGGGCTCCAAAGAAAAAGTTCGTCATTTTTTTTTAATTTTCTCGAATTTTCGAAGTTTTTGGAAAACGTTTTTGTGATTGGTTTACAAAGTTTTAGTTACAAAGTTCACAGAAGTTTTTATTAAAACATTAAAAATA
Organism: Eurosta solidaginis; assembly: GCA_029619165.1. Classification (NCBI taxonomy): domain Eukaryota; kingdom Metazoa; phylum Arthropoda; class Insecta; order Diptera; family Tephritidae; genus Eurosta; species Eurosta solidaginis. The sequence continues at coordinate 39,462 of JARSSU010023792.1, forward strand.
TCAAAAAGAAGAATTTAACTGACCAAATAAAAGAAAATAGCAACCGCTATTTTTCTGTTTGCTGATGTATTTACAAAATTGAAAACACGAAGAGATATCTTAGCATAGCATAACATAGACATACATACATGTGAACATATTTTAACAAGGTTGTATCTACAAGAAAACCAAGCTGTATTCTACAATATGCAATTACCGTGTGCAGTTACATAACGCAAAAGGGATAAGAGAATTAGATAAGAATAAGTAAAGGAAAATCTCTTAAGGAAACCAAATTTATATTGGCCGTAACACAACAGACAGCTAAGCAATTTCGTGAGCTACCGAAGCGCTGCTAAAAGAAGTCAAAAAGTTAGAAATATGTAGAGATTTATGTATGTGGCTTTGCTTTGAAAGAAGGCCAAGAAGATGGTGGTGGATGAAGAAGAAGATATGATGTGTTAGCGGAAATTATTTATGTAATTGCATACTGCTCTGCACACAACAAGATTTGCGGATGAAATACTGATTTCCTACCGATTACGCCCCAATATATGGGGCATTGTTCATGTTGGTGTTTACAACATAAAATAGATTTGAAAGAAATTGTTTTTCATATACATACATACATAATGCCTTCTAACTTCATTATATTTCTAAATAAGCCAAATATAAACAAAATATAAATGGTGTGTTTATCATATTAATTTGACGAATGGCTTGTAAGTGAATGCGGTCGAGTTCAGAGTTGGGGAAAAACTTTTTCTCTATTTAAAGAATTTTTATATGAGTGACGAATAAATTATTTTGTTCGTTATTCGAAGAATAACTAAAAAAGAAAAAAAAACACTTGTTTTGTTTCAGTTAAAATAAAAATAATTTTTTTGCTTCATATTTAAATGATCATACTATTTAAAAAAAAACCATCATAGGAGTGCAGGTTCGAATCCCACGCCCGAGAGAGAGGCTTTGAAGAGATTTGCAAGGTATAATGCAAACAGCTATCACCTTGTCCATCTGTGACACTAGTCACATTGCTTGAATTTTTCCCAAGTTATTAAATAAATTATAAGTTAAAAATTGCTTCAAATAAATTCTTTCATACATTTAAAAAAGCAATGAAGGCAATCCCCCCTTAATTTTTACAAATATTTTGTAAAAGGTTTCAATCGGAAAATTATTCGAAAATAAATTATCTACAACAAATTAATTCAATGATTAATTATTCATGAACAATATAACTTTGAATAATTTTTTTCAAAACATTTTCATTTTATCTAAATAAAAAATTATTCGAATAATGCCCAACACTGGTTGAGTGTAGAGACGTTAAATAACAATTTGATATATATGGCAAGTCATAATAATAAATACAATATTAATGAGAAGAAGAGATGAGAGTGAAAAGTACAGATATGCAGAGGAAAAAATTAAGAAAAGAGGCAGCATCCAATATTTAAGGCCCAGTGTTAGGCACCTATTTTGATATAACTTAAATGGGTTTACGCGTTTCTATACTTTTAAAATCTTATCAGAGAGTACCAAATAAACTTGGAATTACGACTTTTTCATAGCTAGCATCACTAAATCTCTTTCACATTGCCCGTTGGACAAAAGTATCTTTCTCACTTGGTTCAAGAAATGATTTTTCTGGGCTGAAAGACTTAATTTCTAATAATAACTATACAAAATCCAGACGGTTTTCTTCTGCAGCGTAAAGGTCATACAAGTTATTGAATAAGTCATATTTTCAAATTAAAGTTTTTTTTAAATTTGAGGGGAGGTACTTAGATGGAGTAAAAACTTTTTTCAGAACATTTATTCTTTGGCCTTAAATCACCTCTAATTTAAATTTGTGCGGTTGAAGCAGTTGAAAGAATATGGTGCATAGATCACTTAAACGGGATGGGTGACCAACTTTGGAGTTGCTTAAGTTTCTGCAACCGGTAGTAGGTGGAACACCTGACTAGTCAAATCTTGTTGGCTGGAAAATTTTATGGTATGACTGACAATGATGCAATTCAAAAGGTCTCCTTTTTGTTGTATGTGCTATTTTTTAATCAAAATTTTGTATTTGAAATAGGGAAATATCTGAAAACTCAAGGCTTTACAACGGATATGACATATTTTTGCAAAGGAGAGGTATTCTTCTATTTCTTCTTGTAGCGATAAAGAAACTCCCCCAAAGTTTTGGGTGTTTTATCGCAGTTGATGATTTTTTTCCGGATAAAGATCTTGTCCGTTCGTGAAAATATTACCATGAAGATACTAGCACTACTATTTCGGGAAAGATTTGATATAACAATGTTGAACCTTCTTGGTCATCCATCCCCCTATTTCCGTGAGTACCTTGGGGTCGCCAGAGCTTTGCCTGCTAAATGGACAGTATTCGACACGAGTAGGTGAGGTTGGTAATTGTGTTGGGGAAGCAATCAATTGGCCTGGCATCCGCTTGAACGGGTTACGCTACACAAAGGTTACGCTCCCAGAGAAAGGTCATCATACCGTGCACCCTAAGGTCTCTCTAGCTTCCAAAATATTTACATACATTTTATTTTGTATAAAAACGCCAGATCTGCTAGAACAATTTTGACGGCTTGAGTTTTTATAGAGATTGAAATTTAAAAATTCGACCTCCGCTTCTACCGCCACGACTCTGATTGTAATTATGATTACAAACATAACGATGATTCACTACGCTGTTACTGTAGTACGGTACTGTAAGTTTGCGTCAATACGACAAATACCTTCAACATTAATCTACTACATCTTTGCGTTAGTACGAATTTCTGCTAATACGCGTTCACGCAAATACTATGATATGAATACTACGTTTTACGCTCATACATTATAACGCTAGCATATTCTTAGCATGATTTTACACATGTACGCCTTGTGCGCTTTAATTTTCGCACGATACTATGATGATTTGCTTTCACACTCGTTTACGACGTTACGCTCGCGATAATACACGCTTGTGAGTATAATTAGCGCAAATAGGTGTTTTCAGAAGAATTGCATACGAGAAGAAACTTCACTTTCACGAAGAAAAAAAGAAGGAAATGTGAAGTGCAGTTTCCTTATCTTACACTGTCAAGTAAATGCTGTCTGACATGGCATTAAATTTACAATAAAAAGACGATACGTTCCGTTCGTTATAATATCCCTCGTAAATATGCAAGCAATGAAATGGTTTTGGATTCAGTGCTGTAATTCTATAAATTGAAGAAAAATCCGCTCGGAGAAAACAAACTAATCCGAAATATTTGAGCATTAAAACATTCTTTCCTTTCCTTAGGGAAGTTCTTCCAAAATTGCCCACAGTGCGTGGCGTACAGGGCAGGGCGTATGAGCAATAAGAAAATAAAACAACATATTTGAAATTTTAATAATCGGGGATTGCCCATATTGCTTTTTTAAATGTATGAAAACATTTATTTGAAGCAATTTTTTTAATTTTATAATTTATTTAATAATTTGGGAAAATTTTAAACAACGTGACATCAGGACGGACAAGGCGACAGCAGCTTGTAAATTTACAAGGTATAATCGAAACAGCTGTCGCCTTGTCCGTCCTGATGTCACGTTGTTTTAAAATTTTCCCAAATTATTAAATATTTTGAAATTGTTTTCCAGGTATCGCATGCTTGCGAACTATTCCGCTAAATATATCTACATTTATAAATATGTATTTAAAAATATTAGTTGGAAGAATATTTGTAACATTAAATTGCATGGGAATAAATAAGCGTAGGTGTATGCACTTACTATGTACCTACACATGTACACACATACACATACTTCTCCATACACGCTTTTTATTGTTTTGAAATTCCAGTCACGTATGCTCACATGAATTTTGCAGTGTTTTTCGGGGTGATTTAACTCTTTCCGCTTGGAATACTTGATTTACTATAACACCAGACACATTGTTTAGCTTTTACTGTAGGCAAGCTGACTTGCAAAGCAAAGCAAAACCAAGTGGAAGAAAATAAATAAAATGTGGAAAAAGATACGAAAAACTATTTTGCTGCCAGCACGCTTTCATCCACATATCCCACGTGCATAGCTTTTTGCACCAGTTGCAATTTTGCACACTTTTAATCTTGCCGCTTTGAATTGATTATTTTTATGTTTTAATTTTATTATAATGTTTTTATTGTTGTTTATCGAAAGGTGTTCATGTGCTTGCAATCCTTGCTCTTTTTTGGATAGTTTTTTAAAGGTTTTTATTTAATTGTTTTTTATCAGTTTAGTTCAACATTTTAATTTCTTTTGGCTTTTGTTTCCTTGAGAAAATTTAATATTTGTTTTGTATAGTAAACAGTTCTGTATTGTTTTTTTGCACAGTGACCTCTTAATTTTAATGCATATTTTCTGTCTATTTGAAAAATTTGTACATACTATGTATGTATACAACCTTTAAGGAATGTTTCCCATTTTTGAAAACCCACCATTTGTATATATTTTGTTTATTTACTTACTTAGTTTATTACAGCTAAAAGTCTTAAGATTCAAATTGATATTTACTAACCTGTAAATAGAAAAAAATGAGGTGTTTATATTAGAACTGTGATTGATTATAATAATACATCTAAGAATACTTTTGTTTTTATTTTTGATAATTTGAGAAAAATTCAATAAAACTTGCATACAAATCTTGAAAAAGTTTGGGAAAAAATTTTAAGAAAATTTCGTACTTTTTTGGTGTTCTCTGAATTTTTGATGTACATAGTTTTGTAAACATCAGTTATTGTATCAAAAAGTATAAGTTATAGGTCTCTCAAAACTCGCATACATTTTTCACTTTCCTCTCTTGACTTGATGTTAATATTTTATCTCACAGATGTATCTGATCAAACGTATGATATCATTTAAAATCACAAGATCTTAATGAGATCATATCCCAGTCACACCATAACACATCAAAGAATGAAAATTGTTGCTAGTTGACATGAAATTTATCGAGCCTTCGCCATTAAAATAATTGAAAATTTTCGAGCTTTGGTGCATTGAAATAATATTATCCAACCGAAACCTTCGCATTCTTCTTTACTGAAAGTAAATTTGACTATCTGCATTAAGCATATATGTGATCCTCTTATATTATTATAACAATACGCTCCTTGCAATGAGTTTTGAAATCAAAATCAAAAGACAGCCTAGAAAATCTTTTGTTACTGTACCAGCATAAGTGTGACAAGAATAAATTTTAATTCAATAATGCCATATCGAACACAAAGCAAAAACAGCAATATATCGGTACACTGATGTTTGCATTATAGACGTACTACATAAGTATGTACATGGCTATAAATATTATTGTTAATTCCTTTATTTTGGCTGGTATTAGCGGCAATATTTGTTATCGAGTAAATTGTATAGCACTTTACCTAAATTCACGTAACCCTAAATCTCATCCCCTATCTTTCGTCAGGTACATAACTAATCAGTTTTCTTTTTATCACATCATGTGGATTACATCACTTCGCTTGCTATCACATCACATCATATGAAACGGTATCTGTAATATTAAAAAAACTTCGTGTTGGGGTGTAAGTGAACAACCTTCTCCGTAACTGACCGACCGCTATTCATGAATTGTTTTTATTAAAAATAAGTTTGGTACATATGCAGCACATGACATCACTTTCCTTGACATCATATCTTATCATATGAAACTATATATTGACCATCACCGAAACTACCTAACACATATTAATGAAATTTTATTCATATATGTTCGGTACCTATCTGAACAGTATGTAAAGTATTTATATGTTATTGAGGGGGCTATTAATATGTGATGGTTTTCATAACGATTTCTTATTTGGTTTGGAGATGCTCTTAAATATGAACCAGGGGAGACTTGACATAAAGCGTAACAATGTCATACAACTTTAAAAATGTTGTTTTCAGTGCTATCTCAATTGATTTCAAGGTAAAGATACCATCGTTTGCTTATTGGGCTGTCCAACAGGTGTCGTTGAGATCATGATATTTCTACAAATCATATTTACCGACAGATTTCTCGCCTGTATGAGATATAGTTCAATAGAAATAAGGGGCCAAGGAAGACCTTGAGATAGAGCTGGAAGTTGAAGTGGAGTGAGACCCTAAGAAAATAATAGATGTGGATGCAAATGTAAATGTATAGGAACAGGCTGAGATTAAGGCAGAACGAGGTACATGTTAGGATAGAGATAGATCTAGATGTAGAGCTTGAGGTAGAAAATAATGATGAGAAAAGAGAGAAGTAAATAGTGTAAGATATGAAACTTCATGCAATTTTTCAGTCAAATCATAATTCGGTCGGGTTAACGCCTTCGCGGATGCTAACCACACTAGAAATTATGTATATAGCTAAATAGCATGAAAACTATTTTCCAGATCAAGCAGTTGTTCGTATAATACTGCGTCTTATAGATTTTTTTGCCTAATAACACTATTCATCACATTAGAAGTCGTTACAAAAATCTATTTGCAACAAACAGCTGAAATGAAAGCTTTCACTTTCGCTTCTACTCAAGTAATTACGTTTTTATTGAGACTAATAAACTCTATCACAACCACTTAAACAAATTAAAGACAGCGGTCAAACTGTCAGCAGTGCGTTTTGGGAAGGTATGTATGCATGTGTGTATACGAATAGAAAATGCTTGTTCTCTAAGCTAAATATGCATAGCTCGCAAGAACATCATCAACTTAAGCCACAGCAATCATTCTGACCGAGTTGATCTGCGTATGGTGATTTGTTTAAGCAAATAATAAAATGTTGACATAGCAGGATGATATAAAGATATTAGAAAGATGATTAAAAAGCATTTCGAAGATTGTCCAACATAGACCAACATGAATTTCAGTAAAATGCGTTAGCTCTAAGTAAAATTTTATGATGGGCTTAATAGCTAGCGCTCTGAATATAAAGGCATGTGTTTTTTGTTTTTGGTTTGATGTTGCTATGCTGGCGGATCTACAACAACTTGCATGACAATGCAATGAATTTGTAAATAAACTTCATATGAAAATTAATAGCTTAGAAATACAATTGTGGTATAAGTTCAAATTGTCTGGAATGTTGCCACTTGAGCTGTGGCTGGTGAATTTCTTGTTGTTGTTTTATGCTTTTCGCAGCAGCTATTGCAATGAAATCGCTTTTTGTTTTATGTTTTTTGTTTAATTGCATTGCGCAAACATGCAATTTAAGTAGTCAAGCATTTTATTGTCGCCACACATAATCCAACCCCCCGCCTCGACAGCAGTGCCAGCAAAAAACCATTAAGTTGACCTCGATTTAGGCCAAGCGAGGAGTGAGTGACTCGTTGAGCAGCGCGTTAACTGAATAGTTTTTTGTTGTTGAAATTTTAGAATTTCAAATTCTTTGCTTATTTAATGGACTTTTTTTGCAAATTTATACGTTTATTTATGTGTCAGTAAAAATAGCTAAATTTTACACATTTTCAGCAAATCTAAATGCGCTTTTATGCATCCACACTTATATACATAACTATGAAGCCCCTTGAAGCATGTGTGCGTTCAGTGTTGGAGAGGAAACATTTTATGAAATTTTAAAGTTTTATTATCCATTTCGATAGTCGTGGCGCCATTGCGTAGAGGCAACACCAAATAGACACAATATTAAAGCAGCATATTTTTGGCAAAACCATCAATAAACGCGTAAATGTGTTGCAGTGGCAGGCAGACGTGATTACTGATGCCAAAATAATTTGCGAGCAACGCACTTCCTGTTGCTGCTTTTTGCCAGAGTGTGCTCCCATTAAATCGCATTTGTGCATATGACGTCAATTTACGCAAAAAGCAAAATTTTAAGTTCTTGGCATACAGATTTTACAATTTTGTTGTTATTTTTTTTACATTTTTCCCGTTAAAGATAGAAGTGCACGCGCGATCACTGAGGGAACGATAAGTTCATAATAGACTAAAAATAGATGGAAAACGAAGCTTTAGTCCAAAACAGAATAGAAGTAGGAACGGTAATTGGAATCCAAAATTCTACAAACCACTCTGTGGATGAAACCAAAACAGTACCAGGATCTAAATTGGAAACAGAAGCCAAAGCTGGAACTAAAAGTTGGTAGGATAATCAACTGACCCAAGTACCAAATCTGAAAAAGAATTACAGACGTTATCGAAAATAAAACCAAGACTGAGAAGGATAGCGAATAATGGAAGAAACCAAATTTGAAAGTGAGCTGGATTGAATCGAATGGAATGGGAAAAGGGATAGAAAGCCGGATAAGAGAACGGGATACAAATAGAGACACTGAACCGAGAACAGGGAGGAAACAGAGAAAGAAAACTGAGATTGAACACGAGACCGGGTCGAAACTGAAACCATAAACGGAACTTAGCGGGGATAGGAATATATAGAAAATAGATATTGGAATCGAAAATGAAATCAAAAGCATAAATGGAACTGAAACTGATTTCGAAATAGAGGTAGAAAATTGAAATCAGAGTCCAAACCATACCAGGAATATATACAGCATTGAAATCAACTGGAATATATATGAAGTCAAAACTGAAATCGAAGACAGAAGCAAAACTAGCCCGGAATAGAGGCCAGTTTCGAAACTCGAACCGAAATGGCATGGAAGTGGAAATAAAACTACATTATTATTATTTTTATGCCTCAATGCAGTGCGAATTGATTGACGTTCCAGCCTTTAACTGTATGCGGAGGGTTTAATGTATTTAAGTACCTCTTCAGGTTTTTTATTCCATATAATGAGGGGATCAAGAGTCAAACCACGTACATAGGTGGTAGCCACTGCCTTTCCAAAGCGACGCATTCGCCGAGAATATGTACCGGCGTGTCATTCTCAAGTTCACTAAAGCGACAAACTTGTATATCCAATAGATCACTTAGGTCATATCCACATTGTCCCGTATCAGTGAGAGTTCGTAGGTTTTCTCTTCTTAGATCAATGAGAAATAGAAACCGCAAATGAAGCTTAAACGAAGAGATACTCGATACCCCCGAACACAATCCAAATCAAATAGTTACGGAAACCGGAACCAAAAATAAAATTTAAACTATAATCACAGCTGATACTAGAGCTACTAAAGTGTACGTGATCTATAGAATATGAGCGCAATCTATCTTTTAGGATTTTTAAGTTTTGGCCCATTCATAAACAAGTGACCCATTGTACATATGAAGTTGTGTGTTGCAACAACACCCCAGAATCTAAAGATTTCTTTTAGTTACAGAGAAATGGCGATATTTCACACTTGCCTTCGTTATGAGGTTCTAACGCAGTTCTTTTTATTGCATTTGCCTCAATTGTGGTTTGTTTAGCATGTTGCACAAATGTTTAACACTGATGCAAATGTCATGTTGCAACAAAACGGACGAACACCACAAATGCTAAGCAATTGTAGCCCTTTTTATGTGCTTAGTTGTTGTTTTTTTTTGTGTATTGCTGTTTTAATGCTTTCTTTTGTTGTTCTGGGGAACTTCAAAGAAATTGTGGCATATAGGTTTTTCTTACCCAATGTTTATGTGTGTGTGTGTGAACCGCATGTCACTTGCGTACTTAACTGTTTGCCTGTCAAACAAAACAATTCTTAAACAAGACAAATGTGAGTAGAAAAATAACATTTACTTCTTATACGCTTGTCGCTACTTGTCGCTACATCTACTACAACAATAATAGTAAAAAGTTAAAACAACAACGATAGTAATCAGCTACAACAAGCGCAATACTCCAACAACCTCAGCATCCCTCGTCGCAGTAATTGAAAAGGGTGACCAATTCTACGACGACTTACTACGCATGCAAATTTTCCACGCCTTTTTCGTTGACTATTTCCTTTATCCACTTGCCACTTAACAGTTATACGCGTCGAAAGTACGAGTTTGAAGTAACTTGGAAACAAACACAGTAATTGCATGCCATGCAAATGTCCAGCATTGCTCAAATGTTTTATGTATATTTTTTTGTTGTAAAATGTTTTTCATTTACAGTTGAATAGTGTGAGAAACTTGCAACAATGTTTAACTATTTCGCTGTGGTGGCAATAATTTGCTATTCACTCCATTTTTTATTACATGTTGCCATCGCCACCGTTTACATGTTACACCAGCGGCGGTGCGCTGTGCTGGGCTTTAGCTGCGCTTAGTTGTGGGATGTTGTGGCATGCCACATACTTGTAGATTTATGTTCAGCGCGACAGCAAGTGCCACTGAGTGTTGTTGCTGTTGAAGCTAATTTGCATACAAAGATATGGCATATTGTTGCTATTTGCTTGGAACTGAGGTGGCACCGTTAGACATCTTAAAAGTGGAGAGAATTAAGAGTAAACTTTATTATTTTGCAGCGTTTAAATGAATGGAGGTAATAAGTAGCTCTTCTAATGGGAATTTTAAGTGCTATCGGAAATATTAGAAGAAAGAAGTAAAAACTATATGGCGTGATAAAAATGCGTCAGATTAAGTTGAGTTGAACTGGCCGGTCAATTAAGACCCCACATAGACAGAATGTGCCCAGAGTGCTACCAAAATTTGTTTGACGGCCAAACCGTCCTCTAGCCAAATTCTAGAAGTTTTCTAGTATCTAGCTTAATTGCTACTTCCAGATTTGACAACTCTGCCGTTCCTAGTAGCTGAAGCCTGCGAATATCAGAAACGAACCCAGAACGTGCGCAACCGTTCCTAAATAAAGATAGAGGAGGGTATTGAGAAAGAGACATAGGGGAGAAGTAAAGAGAATGTTTTATCGGGAAGGCAAAGAGAGCGAGACGATCAGCCCAATTTTAAACGAAAATTCCGTGCGAGTTTTCTCCCTTCTCCCATTCCTCGTATTCTAAATAAAAATTCCTTGTGAGTTTTTTCACTTCTCTCTTTCCTCCTATTCTGAACAATGTTCGAAAAAGCGGAAAACCGGTTATGGGAGAAAAGTAGGTATTATGAATGTGAGGTAGAGGGAGATTTCTCTGCCATTTCATAGGAGTTTTTTCACTTGTTAAATTAAAGGGAATGCATCAAAATAGTTAAAGGTAATTGGTTATTTTAAGAAAGAACACTTATTTGTACAAATTTGTGCTAAAAGATGTATTTATATTCTACCACAATATTCTCACTTCTAATACAACAACAACTACAACCACAATATTCTTTATTTTAAGTCGAAAAGTATATCATAAGCAACGGTAGAGCTCTTGGTATACATATTTGATGCAGCCATCCAGAAATTGCGCAAGGATTTTTTAATAAGGCTTAAATAGATTTTGGCATATGATGAAGGACGAATTCAACTCAACTTGGCCGCCAGAAAATTGCTTTGCTGAATGAAAGCAGGCAACTCCGGCAGATTTGTGTTATGCGGCCGTCTTCTGCTTATGTTCCGCTGTTGATGTTACTGCGGCACCAATTCATTACTCATTTCAGTGAATACCACATGAAATGCAATAAATACTGTGCAATGTTTATATTTTATTTCTTAATTCCCAACAAATTTGCAACAATAATTAAACTTTTCAATTTTTTAAACAAAATAAGAAATGTGCAACGAAATTTCAATTGACAAAACAGCTGACTTCGAAAATTCGAAATTCCTATTCCACAATTATTGTTCTCCCTAGGAGAACAGAATTGGAGGAATTTTTCCGCGGGAATAAAAAAATCCGCGAGAACAAAATTCCGCGAGAATATTTAGAATTGGTCTGGATATAAAGAAGAGAGAGTAAAAAGAGAGAGGGGCGAAAAGTTTTTTGGTAAGGCAAGAGATAGACATAGGAAGGTCCAGATCATAGGAAGAGAAAAATAACGAAATTGAAGGAGGGAAAACAAAGAAGTGAGATGAAATAGTTACGAGGAGAGGAGGAATGATGAAATGGAGAAAGTGAACGTAAACGTAAAAATGAGACACGGAATAGTTATGAAGAGAGAAGTGAGGAAGGTTAAACGGTTAGAAATAAAAGAAGGAAAGGGAAAGTCTAGTCGAAAACATGATAAGTAGAGGAAACGTGAGCGAGACGAGGTACAAAAGAGGAGAGAAGAATAATATTATAGGAAGAGAAAGATATAGAAAATACGAAGTCAAACGACAGAAAATATTTCTATTGAATAAATAATGCTAAAAAATTATTCCTTTTCGACACTGATAACCTCAGTAAAACCAAAAAGGCATATACATTGGGTAGGGTCGATTTCTATGGACGAAAGTTAACCGATATCGCGACATCGATTTTTCGATGGGATTTGGGCTCAGGAGAAAAAAGATCCACTACGCATAAATTAAAAATAAATTTCGAGCCTGCGAAATTTAATTTGTTTGACTTTTTTCGACTTTGTTTTTTAAGGTTTTTTTCATGACCTACTAAAAAAATTTCCATATATATTTTTTTTTCAAAAACTGTTATCGCCAACGTTTTTAGCGGACATTTTTGGGTCGGACAGGGTATACATGAAAATTTTACAATCAAATTAAAATTTTTTAGTAGGTCATGAAAACAACCTTACAAATCTAAGTGGAAAAAATATCAAATTTCGCAAGCTCGAAAATTATTTTTTTGGGTATGCGTGGTGGAACTTTTTTCCTGAGCCCAAATCCTATCGAAAAATCGGTGGCGCGACATCGGTTAATAAATCGACCCAGTCTAATATACATACAAGTTAAAAATAGCACTCAAGGATATACCCAACAATATGGGTTTGATCACAGAAGGTTTAACTGAACAAATTCAAAATTTTCATCTGTTTCTCTTCTTCAACAAAATTGTATCTACTGCGACTAAAATTTCATAAATAATTTCTTTCAGTATTAAAAAGACTGCCAGTATAAATTCATTATATAACAATCACAATGAAGCACACCGAAACAGCACTCACGTCAGCACCAGACTAGCCATCTCAATTAAAAAATAAATCGGCCCATATTTGCCCTCCGTGGGCAGCGCTGTCGTTAATGGTCATTCGGTCATTCTCACACACATTAATTAAGGATCACCAACAGCTGCCACAATTTTTTTGCGTAAAAAAACACTCATAATCGGTAGCAGCGCAACAACCACAGCCACCACATTCACCACAGTCACCACAATGCGCAGTGAACAACTGGACGTCAACGATGGCGGTCACCACTTAAATTATTGTTATGTCAAAATGATGAAACATTTACTACATGTAAATTCCTGGTGTTATAGACAAATGGTGGCTAGTGATGGAGGGGGATGGTAGGCAATGGTGGCATAGTAGTGATTATGCCAGTTCGCAATGGTCAACTGACAGCCGCTGTGTATTTGAAAGCGCCAATTACGGTTATTGTTTGGCTGCAGCCTCCCTCTACGCCATCGCTGCTTTTTGTTTGTTTTTGATCTGCCATTCATTAAACCAAAATGAAATGCTCATTGCAGATTGTGTGCGATTATGATTTTGATTGCATTGTTGTTATATATTCTGGATGTACTGGTAGCGGTTTATGAATGTCAGTTTGTCTCACTTCGTTTGCAGAAATTTTTCCATGCAACAATATGGCTTTTAGTTGCTGTCAAATGCAATGTCAGCGGCGTTGCGTCAATTGTTGTGGCGTCAGTTCGTTTGCTTGGGCAGTCGCAGTTGAAGTGGCTCTACGACGCGTCATTCTATTGCCACAATTTCTGATTTTCCACTGCACTTTGTTAATTATGAAAATTGTGCTGATGCTGCATTTATTTGGCCCTCATTGGCGCCCATCTCCGGTTGCGTCAGCGCTGTAAATTTCCATTATGTTTGGGTGCTTGGGTATTATATTAGCAAGTATGTGTATGTGCGTATGTATATGTAGTATGTGTGGCATTTGCTGTTGCTGCTCTCCAACTGCTTCCGCATTGTTTCGTGTTCTTATGCGAATTTTTCGTTTATTGCTACAAAAGTTATTCCACAACAACATAACATTCATGTTTGTAATTGGGTTGCCGATTTTGCAATTAAATATGTTTTTATTAATGTTAAAATTTATGTTGGCTGCTGTGTAGATTCTGTTTTCATTTATTTATTCTTTTTATAGTTTTATGTATAAATGTGCTGTGGACGTGTGAAGCGTGTGGTGGGGTGGAATGCTTTTCATTATTTGCAAATTAAAATATCACGCGATTCCATTAATTTTCCAACAATTGTTAACTTACGATTTATTTATTTATTACATCTATTATGATGGCTTTTAAAAATATATATTTATAATGTATACATACTTGTATATATGTATGAACATAGCACAGTACTACACCGTTTTATAAAAGCAATGATTCAAGGAAGCATGAATGATCAAGGCCTTCTTCTATACCGGCGCCTCTCAGAAAATCTTGGTGAATCATTGCTGGACTAATAGTGTTCTTTTGTCACCGGGTTTTATTGGGGGTGCCTTGGCTGGACGGGGGTGCCAGTTGAACTGATTAAGGTAAATTGGAAAAGGTCGCAAAATCAATTGACCTTACATTTATTCATCGGATTTCTTTTATTTCATCTTTTTTATTCTTTAACTTCATATTTTCTTTTTTCACTATTTCTTTTCGCTTACTACTTCTTTTTCCTTCTATATCCTGTTTCTCCGCCTTCTCTTTCCCTTTCATATCACCTTCCGGCGAATGCAAAGAAGTTCTCGTTTCGTTTTCTCTTTTTCCTTCTTCCCGTACCCACTCCGTTTCGCTTCATTTGCTCTTTCCATTTCCACTTAGTTTTTCCTTCCTCTTTACTTCTCCTTCTTATACTCAACTGAGCAGAGCTCACAGAGTATATTAATCTTGTTCGCATAACGGTACCCCGTAACGGCATAAACTAATCGAGATAGATATAGACTTCTATATATCAAAATGATATGGGCGAAAAAGAAATTCATTAAGCCATGCCCATCCGTCCGTCTGTCTGTCCGTGAACACGATAACTTGAGTAAATTTTGAGATATCTTAATGAAATTTGGTATGTAAGTTCCTGGGCACTCTTCTCAGATCGCTATTTAAAATGAACGAAATTGGGCCATAACCGCCCACTTTTTCGATATCGAAAATTTCGAAAAATCTAAAAAGTGCGATAATTCATTACCAAAGACGGATAAAGCGATGAAATTTGGTAGGTGCGTTGAACTTATGACACAGAATAGAAAATTAATAAAAATTTGGACAATGGGCGTAGCACCGCCCACTTTTAAAAGATGGTAATTAATAGTTTTGAAAGCTGTAATTTGGCAGTCGTTGAAGATATCATGATGGAATTTGGCAGCTGAGTATGTAATGTTAGACCCGAACTTAGCCTTCCTTACTTCTTTCTTTATGTTTCCTTCTCCCTTTACTCCTCTCATTTCTTTCCCCTTTTGCTTTACCTGCTCCAATCCCATTTCCTTAAAAATAAATAAATACAAACCGCGATATAGATTTAGGCCGAGAATCTCTTCCACATTGCGTCGGCCCCTTTTGATTTTTGCTACAAATTGGCGGGACGGGACACATATGTCTTACATTGACTCTGAACGACAACTGCAAAGCAGAAATACATTCCGAGTGTTTGCCAAATCACTTCCGTGTGGCGACCGCGCTTGAACCCAGGATCCTTGGTGTGGTAGGCGCAACAAGATACAACCCATCAGTGAAGTTTACTGTTTCTTTTTTTATTTTGATTTTAAATTTCACTTTTAACTTAAACTTAATATTAAATTTTAACCTTAACTTCGATTTTAACTTTAATTTTGTTGCACAGTTGCACATACAAATACATATACATGTACATATATGTATATACACAAGTTCTCTCAGTTCTGTCATGGATTGTGCTATAAATTTTTATAGTCAACCATGATGGAATTTTAATATACCAAAATTTATAGCCGATTGGATTGGCATTAAAAAGTTGAATCTCAATGGACTCATTGCAAAAATAGCATTACTAATTATACATTGTTCTGCAAGGAGCTGAGCAAAACTAAATATCGGGACTTCTAACCATTAAAAAACAGCTTCAAAAGTTCGGACTCGGCGCGTTCATGTTGGAGTCTCTACGCTAAATATGAGTGCAGCTTTAAAAATTATGAAGGAGTCTTCGTACTGAAGCTGTGTCACCGTCGAGGGTCGTAAGAAGCACCTATATAAGAGTCGAGGCTCTAACTTAAACACCGAGCATCACAACTCGCCTGAGTGGGAGGGTCGGAGTGAAAATGGGGTTGGCAGTGGGAGTGGAGTTAGGTGAGAGTAGTACTGGGAGTGTAAGTGTTAGTGGGACGACGTTGGATATTGAGATTTAGAAGGAGAGTCGGATGAAGAAGGAGATAGAGAAAAGGACAGGAGTAGGAAGGAAATATGGAAGATAGGGACTACAGATCAGCCAATCTGGAGTAAGCCAAGGCCTGTCTGTTATGCTAAAAGATAAATACTTGTGTATGCTTTCGTATATACAGCAAAAAAGGCTTGGCAATTTTTGCACCCAAAGTGCTTTAAACAAGCTCAATGAGAAACTTTAAATTCCGCAAATAAGGCGCTACTTTGAACATTTAACACGCGCATTACAACTGAAAGTTTAGCACACATCTTTCCATCATACACACAAAATCCAGCATGAACCGCTATTTCAACCGCTAATCCCTTAGAGGCATTCTAATCAACCAGCACCCAATAAACGAAGTAGCCGTAAATCGATATAGAGACCCCTATCCATTGTTGAGTGTTATGGCGCTTGTGCTGGTGTTGCTGCTATTACAACAAATACGAATGGGCTATTTTGTAATGCTATACTACTCATCTAACCGTTATTATCGATGGTGTATGCAACTGAATTGAGTGCAACAAAGCGCACATTGAACTATTCTTTGCCGTTGGCCTTAGAACCGAAAAACGAAAACTGGAAATGAAGCTGAACTTTTGTATTGAAGCTAGGCGGCTATGGTAGGGGACCTTTATCTGGCTAGTATGTATTTGACAGCTAGTGATGCTTGTATATGAAGTGTTACAAAACAGTAGAAACTCATACAATACTAACAAAGTAACACAAAAAAAGAGTCGAAAATTAACAAGCTCACTCTCCTCAATGCTTTAAAATTATCCAACCACTCTGCGCGACTTCCACTCTCTACCACGCCAAATGTCCACATCTCTGACGCGATAGTTCTACTTAGAAATATTGGCATTCCGCAGATAGCTAGCGGCCAGTAGCTAGGCAGTAGCAATAAACCCATTTATGCAATGGGTGCCACATCGTCATTCTTTCATTTGAGTGTTTGTTTGTTGTTTGTTTGTCTAGCTGTCAGTACATACGTTCTCGTACAGCTAGCAATTAGAACATTTGATTATTTGTCGGCACTGGAGCTTGTTACGTTGTTGTGTTACAGACCAACAACAACAAGGCAAATAAAAGTTACCGTTGCTATTGCAAATTGCAATCGTAGTTTGTTTAGCTGATGCAAGCTGTAGGTGGTAATGTTGAACGAAATGTCAAGTATATGCACTTACACTGGTGGCGAAAATAAAATAGATACTCAATCGCTTAGAAAAATATACTGGAACCATCATAAAAGGGGACCAATTTAATTAAAAAGTTGTTTGTAATCGTTTTCTTCTAAGGATATTGACATAAATGGCAGTCAAGGCAATTTCGGCAACGGTACTTCTCGACATTTTTGGATTGTTTGTGGTATTTTGGATAACTTCGTTCCGCGACTGTATCCTAATTCCTTTGGATATAATTTCGAGATCATTGCCGGACTTTTCGAAATTGTTTTAGGGATTATTTCGTCACAGTGTTCGAGATCCACTTGCGACTAATTTTGGCCCTTTTCGAACTTCGGAACTACTCAGGGATTGTTTGCGGATCATTTCGGAACTACCTCGCGACAGTTTCGAAATAATATTAGGATTGTGTTGAGGATTGTTTCAAGAGTATTGCGGGGATCACTTGTTGTTTGTGATTTGAGCTACTTCGGGATTGTTTGAGTACAATTTCGGGACTACTTCGGGAAAATGCCGGGATTGTTTTGATACTGGATCCTTCCTGCATGTTGCTATATAATTTGGGTCGAACTTTGAGATCAAAGCGGAATTTTTTTAAGATTCCGGATCATTAAAGTGTTGGCTTTCGAAATCTATTCGGGACTAAACCATTCAAGAATAGCAAAGCTTTGGCTTGCGACTTTAACTACTATGTTCCTTATTTATCCTCAATGGTTGAACTTAAGTTATTTCATTTTCGCACTGTTGTTGGAGTCATTTCCATACCATTTTCTGATTATTTTAGGAATAATTTTAAGATTGTTTCGGAACTTCGGGATTGTTTAAGAGATCATTTAGGGACAGCGTTCGAGATCATTTCGGGACAAATTTGGACCTCTTTCAGAGTCACCTCGAGAATATTTCGGGATCGTTTGAGAATAATTTCTGGGCTAATATTCCGAAACTATTTCACAATTGTAGTTGGCACCCTTTTTGCACTATATCGAGATCATATCAGTACTTTCTCTGGATTATTTCGTGATTGGTTTTGGAGCATTTCGAGATTATTACGAAATCGGCAAAATTGAGAGACTATGTCCTAATCATTCTTGCGTGATTTTCGATATCATGTCGGCACTATTTCGGCATAGGCTTCGGGATCAGCTGCACATTACTTGGGTTGAATTTTGGGATCATTTCGAAAATATATATTTCAGTGTTGTTTTCGAAATTTATTCGGGACTATCAAATTTCAAGGTAAGCAAACATGGAGATAGATATACAAAATTTTGGGAAGTAAACTGGGAAAATTTTATGCCACAGTTTAGCGAAAAAAGTAAAAAAAAATGAATGTTGCCTTGGTAAAAGTAATTTTTCGACGTGATACAGAAAAAAATACTATACGGTTTCAATTAGTTACAAACAATGCAAATCGCTGAGTTCATCTATTATTTTAGCCACCGGTGTATGTAATGATTTAAGTATCTATATTTAATGGGTCACCGTGATGTGATCTGTTTGGAGTCTGCTGTGACTTTGTCTAAAACTTTAGCTGCTTAAAGCTGTGCATACAAAATTTCCGCATTTGAAATAATCGCGTGCAAAACAGCTTGTCGTTGTTGTTTTTTTACATGTAATGTTGGTGCGCTAATATGATTTTCTCTTATATTATTTCACTGATGCATGTGCTGATTAATGCTGCTAATGTTGATGTTCGTTAATTTATGTTGTAAGTAAAATTTGACTTTTTGTACCGTTGCATGTTTATAATGGACGATGGGATATGCTGCAGATAGCAAAAACAACAGCAAACATAACAAATAAATATGTGCGACATCTAATGAGAAGGGCCGTTTTCTTATGTAAACTATAAAATTTATATGCTCTGTAAACATGTTGCTCACAAAACATATTTTTGTCGAACAGATAAACTTTAAAGTTTAGTCGAGATATAAAATATTGGAACAGAAAAGAAAAGTAGGTGCAAAAGTACAAAAATGATTTGATTCAAAGTTCTTGATAATGTTTCTTGACGAATTTGTTTTTTACATGTAAACAAATTTGATACACCTTAAGAAATCTCCAAATTCAAAAGAAAGTCTTTTATAGTAATAATTTGTAGTTCTTCTGGAACTGAATATGCAATAAAAAGCATATTAAGAAAGTTTCTTAGACCGGTTTTAATTCTTTTTGATAGCACTAGGCCTGCCTAGAGCTTTGCTTCACTTTCAGGATATATATGTAGTGATAAGCAATAATCAATTAATAAGACCCGTGTAATAAGATAGGACTAAGCGGTATATTTCTTACAAGTGAGTGAAAATAAACTAAGTTTTGCCGGACATATCGAAGTGAGTTGTACTCATCTTGGTTGACATAGATGTTGGGTTTACGTTGGTTTAAATATAAGTCAACATTCCCAAACTTTGACGAAATAAATGTTTCACTATTGCAGTCCCTAATAGCTGGCTCATTTAGTAAAAACAGATTTATAGACTTCCTAGATTAACAGTTTAAGCAATATATCCGAAATATCATTCCTTATCTTTACCGTAAACTCGAGTTAGCGACCAATCTGAAATTCAGGTATTGTGCGCAACCCTTAAAGGGGCTACCAACGCAATTTATAGCTTATATTACCCAGTTGAGTTGTCAACCTTACCTACTCGTGGTAAATTCTGTTTTTTCAGCACGCAAGGCTCTGGCGACCTCAAGTTTCTCATGGAACAGGGCGGGGCAGGCGGGATGGACTTGAAGATTCAATGAGGTCATATTAAATCGTTTCCGAGATGTTAGGACTACTACTTTATTGATGCTTGTGAACGGAACGTTCCGAATCTATATCCGGCAAAGCGCCATCAACATCGATAACACATTACACAATCTTTCGGGGCTTATCTTTATCGCAACAACAACAACAATAACAACAACAATCAATCTGGTTACACGCATTTTTAGCGATTACTCTAAAAACAATGCAGAATTGTTTTTTTGTTTGGGTCCTATTTAGACATCCAAGTGAAATCCTTTGATCGCTGCATAATGTATTACCTTCTTTTTAAAAGCCTAAGTTTTACAAGCACAGTTGGGGCATATATGGATTCTTATTTTGGTTGATATCTCCGAAACTTTTTGGTATTTCAAAATTTTGTGATTCGTGTTGCTTTACGCTATACTCTTCACTTAACAAGTTGGTCAGAAATTATGGCATGTATTTGATATTGAAATCGAATAAACCAAAATTTGGGGCTATTAAGGTGCTTTTCTGCGCTTCTGTTTATAACTTAACAAAATTTCAGGATGATGGGTCCAGTATTTTATCCGTGAAAGCATTGCAGACATACTGATTTACTCACTCACAAACTTTATAATTTTTAATATAGAGCATATAGCCTATGTTTTAACCATTCACCTCGAGACCTTAATGGACAAATATCATAAATATCGGTTAAACTGTAACGCTTACAATAAACACACACACGCACATTCGCTTATAAGAACATTCAGTTCGGACAGAGAAAATGACCACTGGGCGTATGAGTAATATTTTACTACAAGAAAGTTTCACACAAGATGAAGATATGAAATGAACTTAAATGCAAATAAATGCCAAAGAACCAAATTAAATTTCTCTCCACAATTTATGTAAGGACTAAGTTTATTAAATATTTATGGCCAAAATGCGGTTTGATATTAAATGCCCAATATATGTGAATGTGTATTGTAAGGGCCAGTAAAGTTGCAAGTTTAATATTTGCTAAAGTGATGCACAAATTTGATTTTTAGCTTTTGTGCATTTGGCTCAAACCCGTAAATATGTATGCTGCCAGTTTTAATGATTGCTTTTGTATACACACGTTATATGTACATAATAATGTACACTAACTGATTACACGTTCTATATGCTAAACAGGGCAACAACAACCATTTCTTAAAACATAATTTCTCAATTCAGGCGCTATGTCCAAGTGGTGTGATATTTGGAGCATATGGATGTATGTATGTATACACAATAGGACGCTCGATTTGCGGCTGTTATCCATTGACGAAATATTGGTCTAAACATACAACCAAAACTCCACCCAAAAGTGAGCTCTGCATTTTTGTTTGTAAAGGGATTTAAACTTTGATTGAGTAGTGAGCGCAAATTACACTGGATCACAAATTCCAATTTTTTTTCTGCACCAGAGACGCCATTATGAAATTCCTATGTAAAATCACCCCATGATTTCGAAAATCAAGGTTATTTTTTTTTATTCTATGGAAACGTTTTTGAGATATTTACGAATAACGGTTTTTTACAAAAAAAAATAAAATGGGTCCACTAGTATATATCTCAAGAACGAAATGAGCAATTCCAAAACAGTTTGAAGCTTTTAAAAGGTAATAAAATTTGCTATAAACTGTGCATACATTCACGTTAAGCTTTTCGGTATTCCTCTTAAATTTTCCGGATATATGAAATTATTAAATCAGAAGTTATACTCCAAAACTTAAAAAGCAAATTAAGTACCTCAACATTTTGAATAGGTTTTTAATAACACTATTATGAAATTCCTATGTAAAATCATGCCCTGATTTCGAAAATTAAGGTTATTTTTCATTCTATGGTAACATTTTTTAGATATTTACGAATAACGGGGTTTCAAAATGGCCACTTAATCATATACATCTCAAGAAAGAATTGAGCAATTCCAAAACGGGTTGAAGCTTTTAAAAGGTAATTTGCTATAAACTGTGCATACAACACTTTTTGCTAGGCCCTGCAGATTCAAAGATAACGAATAATCATTACGGCTTTTATCCATTTTTTTATAAAAATATAAAAAAATGTGTACTTTGCGAGGAAGGATCTCGAAAACTTTTTATTTTTTTGCAGATTTGTTTCTTAAACGGTTTTATTTAGCTTGAGTTGACAGGCCGCATGGCCGCATCCACGGCCGTTGTGAACGAATCTTGTAATTGAAATTTAAGTAACTTCCCGATAAGCTACAAGCATGACACTTGGAATATAGTTCAGAACCCGATGACAATGCAATAATAAGAAAAAAATCGCCGCTAGGTGGCGCATGGATCGTGATATTCGCAAAAATCGTATTTGTGGACCGATTTGGCTCATATTTGGAACACTTAATACATGCAAGAATAGAAATCGACCTGTGAAAAAAAATCGCCGCTAGGTGGCGCATGGGTCGAGATATTCACAAAAATCGTATTTGTGGCCCGTTTTGGCTCATGTTTGGAACACATAATACATACAAGAATAGAAAGCGACCTATGAACAAAATCGCCGCTAGGTGGCGCATGGATCGTGATATTCGCAAAAATCGTATTTGTGGACCGATTTGGCTCATATTTGGAACACTTAATACATACAAGAATAGAAATCGACCTGTGAAAAAAAATCGCCGCTAGGTGGCGCATGGGTCGAGATATTCACAAAAATCGTATTTGTGGTCCGTTTTGGCTCATGTTTGGAACACATAATACATACAAGAATAGAAAGCGACCTATGAAAAAAATCGCCGCTAGGTGGCGCATGGATCGAGATATTCGCAAAAATCGTATTTGTGGACCGATTTGGCTCATATTTGGAACACTTAATACATACAGAATAGAAATCGACCTGTGAAAGAAAATCGCCGCTAGGTGGCGCATGGATCGAGATATTCACAAAAATCGTATTTGTGGCCCGATTTGGCTCATATTTGGAACACTTAATACATACAAGAATGAAAGCGACCTATCAAAAAAAAATCGCCGCTAGGTGGCGGAAGGATCGAGATATTCACAAAAATCATATTTGTGGTCCGATTTTGCCCATATTTGGAAGACATAAAACATACATGAATAGAAAGCGACCTATGATGCCCGATTTGGCTCATATTTGGAACAAGAGTATTGCATACAGTCCGGTAGAAGCGACATCAAAATATTTTGGAGTTGGAGGAGGGACAAGCATACGTGGCGCAGAGTCGAGTAAAGTCTTTGGAAGGATTATGTATTGAGGACTTAGGTTGTAACAAATTGTCAGGAAAGAGTCCTTGTAATAATGAGTCACTAAATGAACTAAATAGAATGAGAAATAATAGGCAATTAAATAAAGACTAAAAACTTGAAAATAAAATAATTAAAAAAATTTTTTAAGTTAAACGGTTTTATTGAAAACAATACTTACATGAAGTAATAATAATACGAAAAGCTAGAAAATAATTAGGTAGGTCCTAGGTACTAGTCATCACACTCCTCATGTAAATATTGTTTTTAATAAAACCGTTTAACTTAAACCTTTTTTTAAATTAATTTATTTTGCATATATGTACAGCGAACTTGCCTGTAATCGATTTAAAAAATATTTAGCTTTTATTATATTGGCCAGGGCATTAAATTGTTGTTGTAATTTTAAATGCATTTACCAATGCCAATTTATTTGCACAGCACGTGATAAAACTAGATTTCTTGGGTTTAATTTTCATTCAACTAGATAAAATTAAATTACTTTGTAAGTGCATACTCTCATTGTATTAAATGATTTTATTCCAAAGTGCACATTCCAGCCAACATTGTTTTGCACGAGTGCACAGTTGCTATTGAAAGTACCCGTAAAAAACACCGGCCCATATATAATGTGGGTTTTATTTGATTAAAAGTCTAATAACTAGAGACCGAAAGGGAGCTCAGTTGCATGAAAAAGGGCTTATACAAAAATTGATTTTTATTTATTCACGATAAGTATAAGAGCAATTTGTGTCAACCATCTCTGCTTAGCGATAACTGTCGGCAATATTTAGCACCACGGGGTATGAAGGCTTTCTCCATAAGTTTTGCTTAACTCAGTGTAGGTCTCCTCCTTTCCATACTGCCCAACTCGGGTGCCGGACTTTTTTAAATCCGTTCGCATTAGATGACCTCGCCAGTGAAGTACTTGGAATTTTACTCCTTGCGCTAAGTATGCTCATATCTGACTAAAGCTCATACTGCTAATACCTAACGTTTCTGCTCGGGCGGAAATCACGGGCTGAAGTGTCAGTGTTCTGGACCACATCTCTTTGGAATATCTCAAGGGCTTTTTCAACACTATACATGATTCCAAGTTATAACTACTCTTGGACGGGAATTACGAGAGAATTATACCGCTCGTTTTTTGTACGCCGAGAAAGAACTCTACTTTTCAACTGCATCGTAGTCCAAAGAAGCAATAGGAGGTACCTATTTAGGCGAAGCTTTTCCCAGTCTTGATATTATAATCTGTCAACAGGGGCATGGCTATCAAGGTAGGAATGCGCCGATTCATTCGTTCATGACAGTAAGTTTTTCGCATTTCGCTCGTCCTTCATTCTAATTTTTTTGGTATATGTTGCTAGGATTATCTTCTACAGCAGGTTAGTGAAATCGTATGACTGCCTGCAGCCTTAAGCCGTTCCCGGAATCGTTTCCTATCCTGCCTTGGCCGGTCAAGCACGGTTTTGGAATGATTTGGGTGGAATTCAGCGTAACGTCCTATAGCAAGCTTATTCTCAGTCACGAAGCAGGCAGCACTGCCATTTTTCCTTGTTTCTCACATCACTTTAAATGATTTGGTTGTGGTTTTATACATTTGTATCACGAACTGTTTCAAAATAAGCTAAATAGAAGATACATAGATATTTTACGTCATGCTAGTGAAGTTTAGTCAAACAATTTCAAAAATTTGCAGGAGGTGCTAAAATTGTATTTTCATGGTTGAGTTACTTGAATAAGGCAACCCCCTGTCGATTTCCTTTTTAAATGACAGTAAACAAGTTGAAAAAAGTGCTCGTACTTTTAATATTAGTAAAACTTTATATTTACATCTTATGTACAAGTCTTGGCATAACGAAAGTGTAAGCGACCTCAGGCTAAATATGCAGCCCTTAAGCCAATCAAGATTTTCGTATACATAAAATGCGCAAGAGCTGCTCAAAAAAGCTTGTATATTAGGGTGGGTAGATTGTTATGGACGAAAGTTAACCGATATCGCGCCATCGATTTTTCGCTAGGATTTGGGCTCAGGAAAAAAAGTTCCACTACGCATACCCACAAAAATAATTTTCGAGCCTGCGAAATTTCATTTTTTTGACTTTTTTTCGAATTTGATTTTTAAGGTTTTTTTCCTGACCTACTAAAAAAATTTTCATATGTTTACCCTGTCCGACCCAAAACCGTCCGCTAAAAACGTTGTCGATAACAGTTTTTTGAAAATTTAGTGGCCATTTTTGGGTCGGGCAGGGTATACATGAAAATTTTACAATCAAATGAAAATTTTTTTAGTCGGTCATGAAAAAAACCTTAACAATCAAGTCGAAAAAAAGTAAAAAAAATTAAATATCGCAGGCTCGAAAATATTTTTTGCGTATGCGTAGTGCACTTTTTTTCCTGAGCCCAAATCCTATCGAAAAATCGATGGCGCGATATCGGTTAATAAATCGACCCAGTCAATTGTATATGCTCTTAAAGAATTTCATACATTTTCGACCACTTTATTAATATGACTTTCGGAAAAGATAACAATGATCTCAGGATAATTCGAAAATTGTAAGCAAAATATACCAAAATTCTATTCCCCTATTTCACACCGAAAAATAAAATAGAGTTTTTATAGCACCCTTTTTTGAAATAAAGAAACTCACTTCATATTTTGAACTGAAAAAGGAAAAAGCTTTTATATAAGAAAAACAAAATTTTTTTCTTCTCCTAGGTCAATTTTTTGATTGGTTTTTTTGCTTGGATCGGAGTTTTTCGGTCCATAAATATAATATGCGCTTCTTCGTCACTGCGCCTTTCTTGAGGAGATTTCTTTTATTAAGTTTAAAAATATTAACTCAATAACATTTAACACTTGCATATAGTCCTCACGTTTTCTGTAAACTGCATAGGCATTGTAGTTTGAAATTGATAAAAAATCCTGTATATTTTGAAGACAAGGCAATGACGCTGAATCTTCGACTTACAGTTGAAATTATAAACTCAAGTATTTTGTGCCTCAATTGTTTAAAAATAAAAAATTATAACATTTAAGCATGCTTAAATACAAATTTCTATTAAAAATTCATTAAAACTTTAAGTACAGCACTATGAGAAAAGTCTCACGAAAACAATTACATATCACGTCTATCAACTTAGTTAATATTTATACTTAAATATTGATTTGATTTTAATGACAGTGATTGCCTGTTCACGATTTTGACACTCTTGTAATCTAAATGACCTTTTTATTTATAACAAGAAATGTTGTAGTTTATCGTGTCAGTAATTGTTTGTTTAAGTAACACGCAAGCTAAATCGACTAGCTGTGCTTTGATCAGAGGTGGGACAAGCCCATGATATCATATGACGAGCTCCAACCGAAATTGACAAGCATACGAGTTAAAATTTTTAGTTCCTGTGTAGTATGCTTCTGCCCCTTGGAGCAAGAAAATATAAATTCCGTTATTCTTGTGTAATCAAGTTGCAAAATAACAGGTGGTAGAATACAGAAAAGCACGTAGAGAAAAGACAAACCACTTTGGTTAAATTTACGCAACAATGAAATAGCAGAACTGGACACTATACTATAAATCGGCGCTGATTAGAATTCATTTACTGGTATAAGAAAACCGAAAAATTTGTAAAGCTAAATCGATAACTTTTCGATAACATATTTATAGTTTTTTGGTAGCAAATCGATAAATTTTGATAGCAAATCGATAAATTTTCGATAAAAAATCAATATTAAATCGATAACTCGTCGATAAAAATTTGGATACTCATTGTAGCTTTGTCATCGATAGCTCGTCGTTACCACCGTAATGAAGTGAATATGGCATTATCCCGGCTTAAGATTGAACAGGCGGCGTAAGAACTAGCCACGCGTTGTTAAAACACGGACCGAGAAGTGAGTAAATAATATGCAGCCGCAGCTTTTATGCAAAATATGTTAGCTACCAATCGTTCGGCATTCTTTCAAGTTTGTTTTAGAATAATTTAATAAATACTTTTAGTACTGTTTTGGCACCATTTATGAAACATATTGAACAAATCTTCCGATCATTTCGGAAATGGTTGTGGGACCACTTTTATATGATTTTCTCCTCACCTGAACTAATAATTATGGTATGCTGATTATACTTTAAGATCGACTTATAATTTCGGATTTTTAGTTTAGTTTCAAAATAATTTTAATTCAATTTCAAATTTCATATTATATTTTCCCCTTGCGGTCGGGGTCGTTGGTAAAAAAATTCTCATAGAATATATTGCTTACCCCATTTTCTGCCTTATTTGTTCGAAATACAGTTATTATTAAAATATGTCACTATCACCGATATTTTGCATATATTTCGTCTTTCAATATTTACCTATAAAGAAACAAAGAAAATATAAAATTAGAATTGAAAATAAAATAATCATTACAAAATTTTTTGTCACAAATATTAAAACTGATATAATTAAGAACACTAGGGCGGGCCATATTTAAGGAATAAAATATTCACACAAAAATTTTAAGATGCGCAAGAAACTTGCTTTTATTGCGCGTGAGTTTAAACTTTCTACAAAATCGTATGCTAACTAAAAACAAGTAAGGAAGGTTAAGTTCGGGTGTAACCGAACATTACATACTCAGCTGAGAGCTTTGGAGACAAAATAAGGGAAAATAACCATTTAGCAAAATGAACCTAGGGTAACCCTGGAATGTGTTTGTATGACATTGGTTTCAAATGGAAGGTATTAAAGAGTATTTTAAAAGGGAGTGGGCCATAGTTCTATAGGTGGGCGCAATTTCAGGATATCGCCATAAAGGTGGAGCAGGGGTGACTCTATAATGTGTTTGTACGATATGGGTATCAAATTAAAGGTATTAATGAGGGTTTTAAAAGGGAGTGGCCCTTAGTTGTATATGTGAAGGCGTTTTCGAGATATCGACCGAAATGTGGATCAGGGTGACCCCGAACATCATCTGTCGGGTATCGCTAATTTATTTATATATGTAATACCACGAACAGTATTCCTGCCAAGATTCCAAGGGCTTTTGATTTCGCCCTCCAGAACTTTTTCATTTTCTTCTACTTAATATGGTAGGTGTCACACCCCATTTTACAAAGTTTTTTCTAAAGTTACATTTTGCGTCAATAAACCAATCCAATTACCATGTTTCATCTCTTTTTTCATATTTGGTCAGAATTATGGCATTTTTTTCATTTTTCGTAATTTTCGATATCGCAAAAGTGGGCGTGGTCATAGTCGGATTTCGGCCATATTTTATACCAAGATAAAGTGAGTTCAGATAAGTACGTGAACTAAGTTTAGTTAAGATATATCGATTTTTGCTCAAGTTATCGTGTTAACGGCCGAGCGGAAGGACAGACGGTCGACTGTGTATAAAAACTGGGCGTGGCTTCAACCGATTTCGCCCATTTTCACAGAAAACAGTTATCGTCATAGAATCTATGCCCACACCAAATTTCACAAGGATTGGTAAATTTTAGTTCGACTTATGGCCTTAAAAGTATTCTAGACGAATTAAATGAAAAAGGGCGGAGCCACGCCCATTTTGAAATTTTGTTTTATTTTTGTATTTGGTTGCACCATATCATTACTGGAGTTGAATGTTGGCATAATTTACTTATATACTGTAAAGATTTTAAATTTTTTGTTAAAATTTGACTTAAAAAATTTTTTTTTAAAGTGGGCGTGTTCGTCATCCGATTTTGCTAATTTTTATTTAGCGCACATATAGTAATAGGAGCAACGTTCCTGCCAAATTTCATCATGATATCTTCAACGACTGCGAAATTACAGCTTGCAAAACTTTTAAATTACCTTCTTTTAAAAGTGGGCGGTGCCACTCCCATTGTCCAAAATTTACTAATTTTCTATTTTGCGTCATAAGGTCAACGCACCCTACCAAGTTTCATCGCTTTACCCCTCTTTGGTAATGAATTATCGCACTTTTTCGGTTTTTCGAAATTTTCGATATCGAAAAAGTGGGCGTGGTTGTAGTCCGATTTCGTTCATTTTAAACAGCGATCTGAGATGAGCGCCCAGGAACGTACATACCAAATTTCATCAAGATACCTCAAAATTTACTCAAGTTATCGTGTTTACAGACGGACGGACGGACGGACATGGCTAAATGAATTTCTTTTTTCACCCAGATCATTTTGATATATAGAAGTCTATGTCTATCTCGATTAGTTTATGCCGTTACGGATTACCGTTATGCGAACAAAGTTAATATACTCTGTGAGCTCTGCTCCGCTGAGTTTAATTATGTATTCGATTGAATTTGATATAAACGTGCCGATAATGGAGCGCCCACGCTTTGTTGGCAGTTAAATATGCGGAGAATATAAAATTAGAAAAGTAAATATCGAACGTATGAAACTGGTCCAACAAGAAAAACTTTTTGACAAGGAAAACAATTCGCACTCTCTTACTGAATTTTAACATATGTAAATATATTCTTGAAATACTTAAAAAAACTTTACAAAATTGTATCAAAATAAAAGATGACGTATCCAAAAATAATAACAACTAGGCCTAAGATTTGATGCTGTTGTTTAGATTATATAGACAACTTTTGCTACAGTTTTGGAAATTTATGCAGATATCATCCTTGAAGAACTTTTATGGGGTGGCCGCTTATGTATTTGAAATTTTTTTAGAAGTTTAATAAAACATGCAACTATATGTAAATATTAGAGTGTCCACTATTTATCACGTTGTTTTTAGGTAAAAAATTAATTTTTAGATTACAAAACACAAAAAAAAGGTATTAATTTTTGATATAAACCGCGATGAAAAGACGATATATTTAATTCCTTTATACAGTTTTATTAGACTTTGGAACGTTAGAAAAAAATTACTTTGAAAATTTTAATCTCAAACATTAACATACTTATGGAAAATTGCACGGTCTACAAAATAATAATAATTAATAAATTATAGATAAATTTACCCATTCAAGAGCTATCCCACGATTTTACACAAGCGCACCCAAGGGCATATAGAACCATGAATGTTATGACTCTTTATTTAATAAGTAACGCCTAGCTGTTGTACTACGATGTGTTGTAATGCTAGAAACGAGTACATATAGACTACTTCATATATATACTTCCCTCTATCACGATTATTTGCTTTCCCAAAGCAAACCCAATAATTCTGACGATTTGAATCTCTTCCTTTCTGACAGCGTTATCAACAAGTTACATAGCCAGCGAAACAGTCCTTTCATTTCTAAATCTAAGTTTTAACGTATGCCTCATACGACGAAAATTACAAAGAGCATGAACCTTGAAAACCTTTCCTTTGCATCTTCACGGTATATCATTGCAACCAATCTCATTTCAGAATCAGCAAGCTCTGCTTATTATAATAATTATATCTGAAATTGAGGCTATTATTTTTGGTAACACTTATTTATAAAATGTATTATATCACCATTTCGTTTTAACATATTTATTTTAGAAAGGCCTATAGGACGTCCGTTTATACATCCGTCTGTTAGCACGATAACTCGAACAAAAATGCAGATATTTACTTTATTTATTTAGTTTACAGATCGATTAAATTTTACAGACAAAATTTACATTATTTTTCAAAGACGATAATTTCAGAATTGAACTGTTGAAGATGTCGCGATGAACGAGATTCTAAGCATTATAATAGATGTTCGTTGATATGTTATAAATGACAAGCTTTCCATCAATCATACCTTTCTCGAAGTTCACGAAAACTGAATAGTATTTTTGGTGATGTCGGAATGGACGGGAATCTGAGCGTCATACCTGAAATTTATTGACAGGTTCAAAATGATTACTTTTCAGTCTTTCATCTCTTTCTCGTACGTGAAAATTCCCAACATGCAGGAAACAGCATAGGTACGTGATAATTTCATTGTCAGTTTTATAGTCGTTAGTATATTAATGAGTATGTTGTTGGAATGTTAGCGATGCCGAGCATCACTAAACTGATTCAGATTTTATTCATCAGCAATGCTGTCGGAATGGACGTGACTTCGAGAAGCAGATGTAAAATGATCATACAAATATCAGGGATGTACTGCGTGAAAAGCTGGAGCGTACGTATTTCCTAGCCTATCGTCCGAGTAATTGTCTTTACATATTTAAGGCCACAATTATACGCCTTGCAATTAAGAAGAGGGAGTTAAACAATGATTCCAAAAAAAGTATTACTTCTCACGCGCGTACATATGTGTGTATATAACTTTTTCTTTAATTTTTCTATTTATTTGAACGGCTTTGCAGGCACTGCAAGTCCATGCTCGATTTTTTTTTCCTTTAGCTTATCTTAATTTGGACTCGTGAATCAATTTTCATCATATTTCACATAAAGCATTTGTTTTTTGTTCCTTTCGATGCTCTTGTTTGTTTTTCTTCATTTATTTTTTCATATTTTTTGGGAAGCATAAATATTAGCATAAGTTGACAATAACCGCAAATACAAAAGAAGATGATACATGAGTGGCAGCATGTTGCGATATTTTTTTCATAAATAAAAAATATTATTTAAATATGTATATGTGAACACATACACATCTACGTAGTAAATATATGTATATAAGTTCGTGCAACATCAGTGATGTGTCTTTTGCAAATAAACAACATTTTATATATATCATTGTATCATTTGTTGTTGTAGTAATTTGTGGCGTTCACATATTACTAAAATTGTATATGCCTGCCATATTTGTTTGTCGGCTTGTTTATATGATTTTGGTAATTTGCCAAAAAAATATATATAAACAGATACATACATACATAGATATATAAATACATGCCTATCTACATCTTAAGACTTTTTTTAATTTTTTCTGTCTTCTTTGTCATGAAAAATAAAAAAACATTTTCGCGAATTGTTGTTTGGTTTTTTGTAGTGTTCGACATTTACAGCTAAAATGTATTTACGTATATGTATGCATGAATTTTTTTTTGTTTCTATAGTTTTATTTTGTTCGACAGCTTTGCTTTTCGCAGCGTTGTTCTTGGCGGCATTTGACGCGTTCACTTTGTGGTCTTTGGGAAGCTGAAAAAGCGAGCGACCGCGTGGAGTTCTCGACGCATTTTAATGTTCCATGAAATGGGCAAATAAGCACTCACAGACTGAGCAGATATAATGTCGACATAAATATATATTTACCTGCGCATGTACATATTTCTTTATCGTTTTATCTGACATTATTTTGCTACATTTAGGAACAACATTTTTTTTATATACATATTTACATACGTGAAAACAAAAAAATATTTGTGTATTTATGATAAATTTGACTTTGTGAGTTTGTCGTCATATGCAAAGGAAAACATGTTCTTTGGCATGTTCACATTTTTAATGGTCCCTCAGCGCTACTACATCACACCGGAAGCTAAGAATATATCTAAAATAATCTAATCGCTTTGTCACGGATTTACTTGAAATTCTTTTTATTTATTTAAATATTTTAAAACATTTTTACGCAAATATGTGTCTATGGAATGATTTAATTAAGTGAAAACATACTATTTCAAGATATATCACGGTAATATGTTAGGCAATAAGCCAAAATTTGAATCTCTGGGATATTCTTACTTACTTACTTACTTTATTGGCGCTTAATCGTTAAAAAATTATAGCAGAACGATATATGAGGTAGGCTTATCTGCTTATGATGGCAATAGAAATTATGTTCGAGCTATCGGCTGCTTAATGATTTATGGTCGACTTGTTATTGACGGGTTAAAACGCGTCATCGATTTTATATTGAACAAATCGATGAGTCGCGTCGATAGTAAATCGATAACTTTCTAAAACAAATCTAGACATATTTTATAAAAAATCGATAAAAATCCAATACAAAATCGTTATATTCTCACAAACTAATCGATAACTTTTTGATAACTAAATAACTTTTCGACAAAAAACTGATAGCGATAATTTTTCCAAATCGCCTATTTTCGATAACAAATCGACAACACGCCGATAATAAATTGGTAACACTTTTAATCCACAAATCGGCAACTTTTGGATAGTAAATCGATTATGTTATAATAACAAAACGATAACTTGTTGATAAATATTCGAAAAAATTTCGATATTAAATCGATAGCAAAATGATAACCCCTCCATAAAAAACGATAGGTTACTTTTATTATCGATAGCAAGTTTATATAACTTCGATAAGAAATCGAAAACTCGTCAAAACTTCGTCGATAAGAAAGGGATAACAATATTGTTTACTACGCCTACACTTACATTCTATATTTATATAGCATACAACCTTGAAAAACCACGCTTACACCTAAGCGTACATTCTGGATTTCCCATACTGTGAGCAAAGATGATTACACATCAAACAATGAGGGTAAGGAAGTTGCGTTAGGTAAAGTTATTATGAACGCTTATAGACACCAAGAGAAAGATGAGTGTGAACACAAATTAAATAGGAAAAGTGAATAATTTTAAGAACAGGAAAATAAAAAGAGGAAAAGAAAAGGTTTGTTCCTTTCGGGACTAAATTGGAAGTATTTTTAGAACATTCTTTGATTGTTTTAGATGTCTATATTGGGAGTGCTTTCGATAAAATTTCGGGGTTAGTTGGGGATTGATTCGAAAACATTTCGGGATCGTACATGGGATTAATTTGGGATGATTTTGAGACTACTGACTATTTTAGATTAAGTTCGGGACAATTTTTTGACTATTCTCGGCATAAGTGTTAAATCATTTGATGACCATTTCAGGATAGTTTTGACGTAA
This sequence comes from Eurosta solidaginis, assembly GCA_029619165.1. NCBI lineage: Eukaryota > Metazoa > Arthropoda > Insecta > Diptera > Tephritidae > Eurosta > Eurosta solidaginis. The sequence continues at coordinate 73,608 of JARSSU010023792.1, forward strand.
TTTGCGACATTATAACACAAGCAGAAAAAAAGGTATACATATATCACTTTTATTAACCTAATATGAAAATGCAAAACTTAATACAAAAAAATTATAATATTTTGTAAGTATACATATATTATATATATCCTTTATATATAAATATATATACAATTCTCATTATTGACATATCATGTCCGCATAATAAATGTGTTGCTTATGAAACGAGGCTAATTACAAGCATGCAGCACAACGCGCAACTTATATAAGTCAAGTGCTGCGACAAATGCAAGTGCTTTTGACATTGTTGCAATAACGAGCTTCAAGTGCACGCATCACACAAAACTGACACTTAGCCTAATGCGAATTGTCGTCATCAAGAGTCAGCGACAGTCAGCTAGACTCGATTTATCAGCAGCAGACACGCCTGTCATTGACGATTTATTGAACTTTTATTCGTTATTTTATTGCTTCAATAGATGCACATAACATTTCGCGCTGCGTCTATTCGAATTTTATTAGAGTTTTCTTAAAGTAATCGTGCGGTAAAATGAAAAGATTTCAAATCGACATTTGAAAATTGATTTCGCAAATTGTAATGCAACTCTGCTGCGACAACTCAGATAGGCGTGTGCTCTCAATGCGTCAGTGCGCTATTCGTTGCCGGCCGACGTCATGAGGCAAGTAGGCACACGTTTTAACCGTTGCGGTAAGGTGTCAAATCTATTTGGCTTGATAAGGTTTTACTTTGCCATTTTGTTCGTTAACATAAAATATTGCTGCTCATCTTAGTTTAAGCGGCCGAAGTGGCAAGGGTTAAACTCTAGTCAATTTTAATTGGAGTTAAAGTTTGTACTAAAAAGCTGCGCTTAATAGTCGCTTCTGCATTTAAACGTGAAAAATTACTTTTCTCTTCAACTGCTGTCGGTTGATGGAAGTTTTCGAATAAGTACAAAAATACCCTAAACAAACTTCTTTGAGTTTTATTTAAAATATGATACGACCTTCTTATTGTTATTGAATTTGTTTACTTAAACTTCAATTTACAGTCGAACACTTGTTCGTGTTTACATTTAAAAATGTGCAATGTTTGCTTTTTGACGATTACCCTGTTGGAAATTTTATTTTCAATATTGTCTTATAAGGATTTTATCAATTTCTATGGTCCGTTGCTGTATATTGATCGTGTACGTTCCAGAAAACAGCATCATTAAAGTACTAGCCCGACCATCTCGGGAACGATTTGATACGACCACGTTGCAGCTTCTAAGTTAACTGAACCTTATTTTCATGAGAAGCTTGGGATCGTTGGAACCTCGCCTGCTTAATAGACAGTATACGACACGGGTAGGTGAGGTTCAGAGTAGGGCTTGAGAAGCTATAAATTGGGTTACACAACCACCTTGATTTCATTTTATATAGTGAAAAGTACTTCCTAACAAATCTGAACGTCGAATTTTTCAAGCAAAGAACTACACGCTGTATTGGTGGACATAGTTTTATAGTTTAGCAGACTTGACAACGACAATATTCACAGAGAATCCAAAATATCCAACCTGAAATATTGAGCACTTTTGATTAAAAAGTTGATTTATGCACTTTTGTATTAGAGGCACCAAACATCCATTTAGAACCTTTAAATATGAATACTTTCGCACCAAATATTCAGTATCTCTTAGGAAAACGTAATAATTGAAAATTCAATTATTATAAGCCGTTGTTAAGCTCATGAATTCTTAAATAAAAGGTTTAAATTGAACCCACCATTAAACAAACAAACACAAATATCAGGATGTCATTTTAAATTTAAAAAAATATTAAAATGAGAATCTCGTGATCGCATATGTAGAATTTCGCTTTTTTCTTGCCGGCCTCATGCATACACAAATACTGACATATTTTTATGGAAAAGTATTTAGTTTCAATGGCAAATTTTGCAGCGTTGCAATGTTTTTCAGTCACAATTTTCATGTAATTGCATTTAACCAACAACAATATTTGCTGAGCACTGCATTGTTCTTCTAGTTATTTGCAATTTTATAAATTGTGTATTTAAATTGTATTTGTTTAATTGGAAGTTTTGTATACGGAATATACCATCGAGATTATAAATTTTATGTAATAATCAATATACTCAATTTGAGGCTGATTTAGTTTGTTTTTATTCAAGCAAGTAATAATTTGTTATTTGGGAATTAGTCTATATCTAATGTAGACAATATGAAATAATTAAACATCTGTATGTGTGGTTGTTTTCCAAAAAGCCGAGAAAAGGGATAGAGCTAGAGATCAAAAATTAGAATCTGATTGAGCTGGTGCCACGGATTTTGAAGGCAAAGAAATTTATCGCTTATAGAGTACATTAATGCTTAAAAAATGCTCGCTGGGTATATGTTTGCATATATTACACACATTCTTTCTAACCTTAGTCAACGTCTGACCCCGAGATTCTATAGCTATATTTAGCACTAAAGTTCGCTATTAAATTTTAATTTATTTCATACAAAACAAACAACATGGAAAACAGCTACATGACACACATTTATAAGCACACACATACATGCATACATGTATACACAGTCTCTTGCTACATATATGCCTTTTGATCTCATTGCCTTAGCTGTACAAAGTTCTTTTGCCAGATATTTTTCTTTGATTTTTTAATTAACAAACAGAATATTCAGTAAAATCAATAATAATTAAATTAAACGTCGTTTTAGCTAATTAAGCTATTAAGCAAAAAACAAAAAAATTTGTAAGGCATACACAAGGAACCCACAAAAAAATTTTGTAAAATTTGTATAGCAGTTTTGAAAAAACAAAAAGGTGTGAGTACCAACTACACCTGAAGTTCTATGTGTAAAACATATGGTGGTACGTCTAGAAACTAGTATTCGTTGTTGAAGTCAAACCACAACTAGGTAGCTTTAGCAGAAATAAATAGTTTTGGGCTATTTCAGGAGAGTATTATCGATGTTAACATAGTTCCATGAGGAGCATCTGTCGACTAGCGCTCGCCTGCTAAATATGTGTATAATGCATTCATATCACCACGAAATGAGTTTTGGACCAATTGGGTTATGTCCGGAGCTCTAAGAAAGCTTTGAATGCATGCTTATCAGCTCTGCTTGAATTGCTTTGCGTTTGCTATCGGTAATAACTCGCATATCGATAAGTTATGTTCCTGTATCTTCGTTTTATGGTTGCATGGCTCCTCTGTAGGCTTGTTATCGTCGTGGTTACGGAGTCGATCTTAGCATTTACATATTCAAGCTTTGTTTCGGGTATCTGTTTTATAACAAACCGGTGAGTCCTGTCGATAGATCACAATCACACGATACCTTTTTTGACATCAAATTAAAAAAAATCAATTGTCTAGTGATTTAAATGTGATCTTTTCGACTAACAACGTACCGATTATAGATGACAACATTCCGCTATACAAAGTCGATAACTGTGCGCAATACTAAATCAAAAAAGCAACAAATTTTCCCTCGGCATCGATAATAAGATGCTAATTCCACCGTCATGAATATTCCAATTGGCAAGAGAATCTTTTGCATAACTTTTAAACGATACACAGCATCGATAAATACGTTCATTTTGTTTGCGTCTAACTCGATCGTTTATAACGTTTCTAATAAACTAGCTTCGATGATACACAAATTTCCATAGCACTTACTTTCCATTTACCACGCAACAAAACTGATAATAGCTTTTAGGATCAGGCAAGAAACCGATTACACCTTTTCTAGTTCAACATAGTCTGATAACCTTTCGGTATAGCATCTCGACAACTTTTTTCGCTAATAAATCTATACTTTTTTCCTTCGCAGTGGAATCTGGTATGATAGTGAGGCTATCTTCTAAAAAACAAACACATTGCTAATAAGCCCTTGTCATCTCAAATCAACTTCAGTTTTGTAAGTTCCTCACCTCTCGTGTGCTAAAGGAAAGCTTGCTTGTATATACATAATATATATATCCATTATATCATCTATATCGTGTTTTGTTGGGTTTATATCGTGACAGTAAAAACAAAAAAAATGTTTCAAGTTTCATTTAGTGTGTGCCACTTTATTCCATCTTCATTCATCATATCAGTTATTGATTGCTGCTTACCACTTTGCGCTAGATTTTGACATGTACAAACTTTCGAGCACATTTTGAGTGGCTTGCACGCGCTCGTGTGATCGCTAGCCTCTGCTACGTGTGGCATCGGACGCAGTGGCGACAATGCGCTATGAGATGAGTTTTCATGTTCACAAATCAGTTACGACTACTCTAATTCCTTGTTCTCCTTACATGCTGTTCAAATTCATCTCATCACCTATTGCACTTAAATGTTTGAACTTAACAATTGGGACAAATTGCGTCTATACAAGTCGAGTACCCAGAGTTTTAGAACTCTGAAACATTTAGTGTCATTTAGTGATTCGGGAGAAATAAAAATGATCCTTATTACACCGTTATCAACCAACCTGATGATTTTTGTAATTTTATGTCAGGCACTCTGACTTTGTTAGTAGCATATTTGAATTTTTTTATATGTACTTTCATTGATTGTAATACTTAATTAATTTGTTACAAAAGCATACATCTAGCCGAATTACATACGGAACCTGTTTTTATTTTTTCTGAACAAACACAATCCGGAAGTGACTTCTTCTGAGGCTACATCATTTTATTCGAATAGTTACCCAAAATATAAAAGCAGTCATCAGAAAGACCTTACATTCCTTGTTTTCGGCAAAGTCCGAAGTCAGCTGCTTCACCCCGATAGCAGCTAAAACAATGATGACAGCGGGAGGAGTACACAAACTAGCTCTTAGTTTAACGGAAGGGCCATCAGAACTGGTACCGGATTTGAAATTTACTTGATCAGAATCGATAATAGATACAAATAAAAATAACAATAAAAATTTATTAAAAGCTATTCAATCAGTTCTAATGCTGGTATTATCTGGGAAACAGATTTTGTTGCACAACAACTTTTTTCTACTGAACCTATCGATATATATCCGATCCTAACAGTCGGAGCTGAAATTGGAATCAGACGACAATCGAAAGTACCCACGAATTATTCAAGGAATCAATGCTCGGTTACTTCCAAATACTAACCATCTGTGGGGGAAGAAAGGAGGGTAGAACAAACTAGTGTAAGATAGGGAAAATCGATAAAAAACGGACATATATTGAGTAAGCTGTATTATCCAAGAAAATTCGGGACTGCACATGAGCCAAGTTTCGGCATGTATGAGAACGAAGGTTTTTCTACGAACACTGATTGTGGGTTGTTTTGGTAGCCAACCGGAGCTGTTGTCGTGAGACATATGAACGAAAAGAGCTCTTTCACTGAACCTTGATTGAAGTGCGATCGAATTCCTTTGTTCCCAAAATAAATTCATATCACTCCAGTCCCCAGTGTTTTAGACCGTGCTCGCGATTCTGTCGGGGCAAAAACAAATACGCAGCAAAAGCTAAACATGGAAAGTCTGGCAGTCGCTATATTCTGGGCAAATGACTTCGCAACTCGCTGTTACATCTGCTATTAGAAAATAAAGGCAAACCGATGTAATTGCATTTGCAGTATAGCTATTTTATTGAGTACTTCGTATTGCCGCCAAGGAAGGATGATGCCGGAGATCGCAAAAAA
>JARSSU010023794.1:0-34521 GCA_029619165.1 Eurosta solidaginis
GCTAATTTGTTGCTGTTTTTTCCTTTGAAGCGTACGCTGATCATTACATCTTTGTAAAGGGCCTTAATCATGTCGATGACTTTCTCTGGAACGCCGCAGTTTTGCAGCGCACTCCATAACGCCTCACGGAAGATTGTGTCAAACGCACGTTCAAAGTCAACGAAGAGAAGATATAGTGGCGATCTCCATTCATTAGACTGTTCTTTGATTATTCGTAGGGTATTGATGTGGTCCACGCCAGATCGATTTGGTATAAAGTCGTTCTGTTCTTTACGCAATTTTGCGTTGAGCGTGGGCGATATTCTTGCCAGTATGATGAATGCTAGAACCTTATGGATTGTGTTAAGCAATGTAATGCCGCGCCAGTTTTTGCATTGGCTGAGATCGCCTTTTTTTGTGATAGTGATTATAACCCCTTCTTTCCATTCACCAGGAATTGTGGAGCCTGTCCACGCTGACTGTATAATAGGATGTCTGGTGCTAGGCTTGTCACCAATTATGTGTCGCTAAACATGACAACTTTGATGTCATGGGAGGGGCAGTCAGCGTATGTCTCTTCTAGTTTCACTCCATTCTTGTTTAACTGCCTTGATGTGGATCACGATAAGACACTAGTTCGCATCCCCCACTTGCTCCAAGGTAAGCACTACTAGGATTTTGTGCGTTAGACAGAGTGAACGAACGAGAAAAATATTGATACAAGCAGCGCATTAAAGCCAACTATTTTGTTTAACAGCCTTAAATAGTTTTTTTTTATTCAGTAATGTTATCTGACGTCATCGTACTACATATCTACTTTTGCCTGATTGAAAAAAAAATAACCTTTTCCTCTTATTCATTAGATTATGCAAATATGAATGTTTGTCCATTTTCAAATCTGCAAGTAAATAAATAAATAAAAATTTAAATTACATTTGTATAAATTTATTCAAAAAATGCGCGATGACATGTCATTCAAAGAACGTAAAGCAAAACGGCAGTGATATAAGGGAAAGATACATATGTAAGTATTATAGTATATGAAATAAATAAAAAGATGTGAATAGTTATCAGTTGTGGAGCATCTTTCCAAATATGATAAGATCTTGGACAAGAATTCATAGAGGCTTCCACTGACCTCTTACAGAGCCAAACAATCCTTTTTATTTTTGTGTTTAAGTACAAGGACGAAAGAAGGCTGCTGTACAAAACAGAAATATAAATATTACACAAAGGAATAATGATGATAGGATAGATTGTGGGGCAATACGCAAATATATTTTCATATGAAAAACATTGCCTTTTTATTTAGTAAGCATACATACTAGCATTTCATTGAATAATGTGACCTTTGGTCTTACAGTAATAAAGTCCGGATCAAAATGTTAAAGTCACCCAAGTCGAAAAAATTATATGTAAACGTGCTACATGTTTATAATGTTATAATTTGTTGGCATTATTTTCCTAGAAGTGCATCAATGTCACTTTAACTGACAAAGAGAGTATTCGAGGCATCTAAAACAGTAAGGAGGCTAAGTTCGGGTGTAACCGAAAACATTACATACTCATCTGAGAGCTTTGGAGACAAAATAAGGAAACCACCATGTAGGAAAATGAAACCTAGTAACACCTGGAATGTGTTTGTATGACATGGGTATCAAATGGGAGGTATTAATGAGTATTTTTTAAAAGGGAGTGATCCTTAGTTTCATAGGTTGGACGCCGTTTAGGGACATCGCCATAAAGGTGGACCAGGAGTGACTCTAGAATGTGTTTGTACGATAGGGTATCAATTAAAGGTGTTAAAGAGGGTTTTAAAAAGGAAGTGGCCCTTAGTTGTATATGTAGTTTCCACCGAGATATCGACCAAAATGTGGGACCAGGGTGACCCAAGAACATCATCTGTCGTACCGCTAATTTATTTATATATGTAATAGAAGAGTATTCCAGCCAAGATTCCAGGGCTTTTGATTGCGCCCTGCAGAACTTTTTCATTTTCTTCTATCTTAATATGATAGGTGCCACACCCATTTACAAGGTTTTTTATTAAAAGTTATTTTTTGCGTCAATAAACCAATCAAATTACCATGTTTCATCCCTTTTTTCATATTTGGTATAAAATTATGGCATTTTTTTCATTTTTCGTAATTTTCGATTTCGAAAAAGTGGGCGCGCGGTTATAGTCGGATTTGGGCTATTTTTGTACCAAGATAAGTGAGTTCATATAAGTACGAGAACTGAGTTTAGTAAAGATATATCGGTTTTCGCTTAAGTTATCGTGTTAACGGCCGAGCAGAGTAGGACAGACGGTCGACTGTGTATAAAAACTGGGCGTGGCTTCAACCGATTTCGCCCATTTTCGCAGAAAAACAGTTACCGTCATAGAGTCTATGCCTCTACCAAATTTCAAAAGGATAGGTAAATTTTTGTTCCACTTATGGCATTAAAAGTATTCTAGATAAACTAAATGAAAAAGGGCGGAACCACTCCCATTTTGAAATGTTCTTTTATTTTGTATTATGTTGCACCATATCATAACTGGAGTTGAATGTTGACATAATTTACTTATATACAGTAAAGATGTTCAATTTTTTGTTAAAATTTGACTTTTAAACAAATTTTTTTTAAAAGTGGGTGGTACTTCTTCCGACTTTTAAATTTTTTCAGCACATGTATGTAATATGTAGTAACGTTCCTACCAAATTTCATTATGATATCTTCAATGACTGCCAAATTACAGCTTGCAAAACTTTAAACTACCTCTTTGAGAAGTGGGTGGTGCCACGCCCATTGTCCAAAATTTACTAGGTTCTCATTCTGCGTCATTAGATCAACCCACCTACACAAATTTCATCGCTTTGTCCGTCTTGGCAATGAATTATCGCATTTTTTCGTTTTTCCTTCGAATTTTCGATATCGAAAAAGTAGGGCGTGGTTATAGATCCGATATGCGTTCGTTTTAAACATAGCTGATCTGAGATGATCGCTGCCCAGGACCTACATAACAAATGTGATATCAACGATACCTCAAAATTTATTCAAGTTCATCGTGTCGTTAACGGCACAGACGGACGGACGGAGGACATGGCTCATCAAATGTTTTTTCGATACTGATGATTTTGATATATGGAAGTACTATATCTATCTCGATTCCTTTATACCTGTACACCAACGTCTATCCTTATCGGATGAAAGTTAATATACTCTGTGAGCTCTGCTCACTTGTAGAAAATAAAAATCATACATTGATGTCGGGATTTGTTTGCCGCAAAGTGCAAAGTATGCAGTGTCCCTCTCTTTCGTGGTCGATGGATTTGTAAACAAATATTAGGAATCGATTGATCTTATGTGTGCGACGCAATTTGATTGTTTTTTAATTGTGATACATCTTAGAACAAGATCAATATACAAGCAGAAGTGTTGTTCATAACACATGACAATGATGTTGTCTTAGACGAACAATACCTTTATTGGATTGATTATACATATACACACAATCATCCAAACAATACGAAAAAATTCATTCGTCTGCTTAAGAACAATCCGAATACGAAATATGTTGTTGTTGTTGTATTAACAGTAAATACACTCTCTGAAAGTCTCGGTAGGTTCCGGCAATAGAGCACAGCTAAGGTACTAGCCCATTAAGGTACTAGCCCGACCATATCGGGAACAATTTATATCACGACATTAAACTTTGTAGGCCATTCCTTCCCCCATTTTTCTCCTGTAAAATGCTTTATGAGATATTTGTTCTGAATCACACAAACTTGCTTTATTTGTTTTTGACAGTTGTCTAAATCTACTGCGCACCTATTTTCGGTACAATAAACAGAACTTATAATAATTATTATATATTGAAATATGTGAAACAAACAATGACATAAAGGGAATAGAACAGGTTTTCGGCACTAATTATTGGCCTCCCTTTTGGGAATTCGTATAGAATCATTTAAAAATGCTATTTAGTCCCTAAGGGATCAATGGTGATCTTTTCGGAATAATTTCGTACTACTTTAAGATCTTTTGGAATGAGTTTGATACCACACTTCGGTAGCCAAACTGATGGCTTACTACAGGGCCATGTCAGGTCTACTTCGAAACCACGTATGAATCCAATTGGGTAAAATTTTAGGGATTTTTGAAAGCATATTGAAGCCTTAGGGAGCAAACTATTTTTCCCTTATCAGTGCGACTCGAGATCGAGTAAATCTACCATTGACCTGATTTACACGATGCGTAAGTTCTTGGAAAAGTCTCATGATAGAAGAATCGATACTTAGTTTCATTTTGTCGACTTAAAATTAGCGACAGCGCGAAAATAAATTTCTTTTTTCTTGTTAATAAGGCTCTTCAAATCACGTTCAGCAACACCACCAGCTCCCTAAGGATTCAGAAGGACCGCTGTAAGCCATTTGAAACCTGAAAAGGTGACTCCCTTTCGTTTTTTAAACTTATCTTCAGGGGCTGAAACTGTTATTCCTTTTATAATATAATTCCTTGCAAAACATTAATTTTGGACTTTAAATATATTTGGATCAAGATAAAAATTATTTTCGGACTTTTATTTTTTGAGTCCGATAGAACTAGTTAAACTCGGACTTTTAAAAAGTAAAAGTCCGGAAATAAAAGTTAAATCCGGACTTTTATTTTTTAAGGCAAAATAAAAGTCCCGCTTGATAACTAAGAAACGGCTAATCCGAATTAAAGTCGGAGTTTAACTAGTTCTATCGGACTCAAAAAATAAAAATACAGATTTTACTTTTATTGATTTTATGGACTTTGTTAGGTTAGGTTAGGTTAGGTTAAGTGGTAGCTGCCCTGATAAGGATAGCTCACTTGGACAACACGAAGGTCCGTTGTGATACCACATACACCAAAAATAACGGTGACTTAGATCTAGCTACTTAGAGAATCGTTGGGTAGCAACGATAAAGCTCCGAATGATACCGATCTCAACTTTGGATAAATCCTCGGAGATCCAAGTGAGTCGCGACCGAAGTACTTTCGCCTAGTTCTGGCAAAAGCTGGGCAATCAAGCATAAAGTGATTTGGTGATTCCACCTCATCATCCTCCATACAGCTGCAGCAGGATAGAGTTTCCAGTATATTGAGACGTACCGCATGTATACCCATGGGACAGTGCCCTGTCAAAACCCCAATGACCATTGATAGGTGAGCCTTAGTGAACCCAATTATTTCAGCAGACCTCCTGCCTTCCACTTTCGGCCAGAAAGATCTTACTACCCTGCAAGACGTGGTGTCCGCCCAACGTTTGCTGAGCTGACTCGAGGCCCAGCTATGGAGGAGCAATCCAGAGTGGCCAGCAGGGACCCCGAAATCCCTACAACCATCTTCACCCGGTTCAGTTGTACCGATGCGGGCTAAGAGATCCGCTTGACAGTTACCCGGGATATCACTATGGCCCGGGACCAGATAATCTTAATTGTAAAATAATTCGATGCAATCGCAAGCGAGGTCAGGCACTCCCAGACCACCCTCGATCGCACTGTAGTTGAGCTCAAGGCCTTGATAGCCGTTTGGCTATCAGAGTATATGTTAAATTCCCTAACTGTAGTAGCACTGGATAGTATTCCATCCACCGCATCCTTAATCGCAGCAACTTCTGCTTGGAATACACTGCAGTGATCAGCCAACTTAAACTTGCGGCTTACATTTAGCTCTTGACAAAAGACCCCCCTCCCACCTTTCCGTCCAGCTTCGACCCAACCGTGAACAAGTTAACCGGTCCCATGCCCCAGATAAATCCTCTTCCCCACTCCTCTCTCGGGTGGAATGACTGGGGTGAAGGTTGTATAGGGAGCAGTTATCGGCATACAATAGTCCGTTCTGTTCGGGATAAAGTCGAACCATAGAGATGCTGGTGTTAGAGGCGTAGATCCAGATAACAATTGAAAAGATAATTGGTGTCATGTGATGAGACGTTGCATGCAGAGTATATATAACGTATGCTGAGTGCAAGGTCAAGAGTTTTACCTGTCACAGTATCCAGAACGAAGTGTGACCAGAGTAAAACGTGTCTTCCTTTTCAGTCTAATTTCTTCTTCTGTGAAGTTTGGATAATGCTTATTTATGACGGGTTCACCGGGTGCGACCCCGCGAAGGCATTCACCGACGCAGTGTTTACTAGGAGTAGGGCCTCTTTTGGCTTAGCAATGTCAAACAGCTGAGTGGGTACGTTTGTCCCTTTATCCTTCTTGGAGGTGGGGCTCGATCAAGCAGTTGTTTGCTGAGGTGTAAACGTTTGTGACAAAAACTGTCTGTTTAGCATTTTGTTACGCTCTTTTATATTGAGCTCTTTTGCCTCGCTATGTATATGGTGATCAGAGGTCATCAGAAGATATCCCGAGGCAGCTCTGAGTGCAGTATTTTGGCAGGCCTGTCGCCTTTTTTCAGTGTGTGATTTTTAAAGCAGGTGGCCAAACTGGCGACGCGTAGCACATTGCTTTGTAAGTTGTTAGCCGCGTTTCTTTATATTTTCCCCAAGTGATGCCGGCAAGCGACTTGAGGATTTTGTTGTGGAGGAAAGTACCTTGGGTAAGATATTGTCGAACGTTATACATAAGATCTTTTGGTAATTAAGAGTCAGCGTAACGCCATCTACATATGTGGATGTCCTGTATTTGCGTCACCTGTGCCTTCCATGTCATCAGAGTGGCCGTGAACTTGGTCGGTAATAGCGTCAAATCGCCGAGGTGAAAAAACCAGAAAGACTGGGTGATAACTATTATTTTGGAAACTAAATCGTCTATTGAACGGCCAGGTCCTCTTAGCATTGTCGTGCAGTCGTCGGCAACGGAAATGACTTTACTACTTCTGTTGACGTAGGCAGCTTTTATATGTAGAAAAATCACGTCTCAACAAGTCGCTCATCATACCTGTCCTGATGCATGGCTCGGAATCGTGGACTGTGCCACAGGGAGTTGAGATAGCTCTTGAAATGTTCGACAGAGGAGTTCTCCGGAAGATTGATGTGTTGTCGTGTGTGCCGACGACGAGTATCGAATTGGATATAATCTTGAGATTGTGAAGCGAGTAAAAGTCCAAGAGCTGTGCGGTAATTCTATGCCAATGGACGAAGATGCTTAGGCTATGAAAGTATTTCTGTCAACACCGCAGTTTGGGAAGCAGGAAAGGGCTCACCTCTATTGAGTGAGAGAACGGCAGGTTATCGCAGACTTGATTGTTTGGTTGTTGTTGTAGCAGTGCTTCGCCGCGATTCAATAGGTGCGACCGATCACAAATTGTCATCAATACGAGTATCCTCAAACGGCAGTCCACGTAGACTTGATTTCCCTTGTTGCTTCCAATTGGCGTCAGTTATCGCGAAACCAGTTAAAATCGCTTAGGAGGTTATCCGCCAATTAATGATGATGATGATGGGACGTGATTCTGCTCATATTTGAGGTACACTCCAACTTTCTTGCTGAAGCTCACAGTTGAGTTTGCATTGTTCGGCTGCATCCAAACTACGACTCCCGTGTTTATTTTTACGTTTCTGCTTTCCTTATGGAAGCAGTAATTATTTTCAATTAAACCCATTTCAATTAAAATGACATAAATATGCGCGTTTTTTTTTCATTTCCGAAGCCCGTTTATTATTTAAAACGTCGACACAAAGTACATACATACATAAGTCAACTGAAAACAAGTAAGGAAGGTTAAGTTCGGGTGTAACCGAACATTACATACTCAGCTGAGAGCTGGGGCAAATAACGGGAAAATCACCATGTACGAAAATGAACCGAGGATAACCCTGGAATGTGTTTGTATGACATGTGTATCAAATGAAAGGATTAAGAGTATTTTAAGAGGAGTGGGCCATAGTTCTATAGGTGGACGCCATTTAGGGATATCGCCATAAAGGTGGATCAGGGTTGACTCTAGAATTTGTTTGTACGATATGGTATCAAATGAAAGGTGTTAATGAGTATTTTAAAGGGAGTGGGGCCTTAGTTCCATAGGTGGACGCCTTTTCGAGATATCGCCATAAAGGTGGGCCAGGGGTGACTCTAGAATGTTTTGTACGATATGGTATCAAATTAAAGGTATAATGAGAGTTTTAAAAGGGAGTGGTGCTAGTTGTATATGTGAAGGCGTTTTCCAGATATCGACCAAAATGTGGACCAGGGTGACCCAGAACATCAACTGTTGGATACCGCTAAATTATTTATATATGTAATACCTGCCAAGATTTCAAGGGTTTTTTATTTCGCCCTGCAGAACTTTTTCATTTTCTTCTACTTAATATGGTAGGTGTCACAACCATTTTACAAAGTTTTTTCTAAATTTATATTTCGCGTCAATAAACCAATCCAATTACCATGCTTCATCCCTTTTTTCGTATTTGGTATAGAATTATGGCATTTATTTCATTTTTCGTAATTTTCGATATCGAAAAAGTGGGCGTGGTCATAGTCGGATTTCGTTCATTTATACCAAGATAAAGTGAGTTCAGGTAAGTACGTGAACTAAGTTCAGTAAAGATATATCGATTTTTGCTCAAGTTATCGTGTTAACGGCCATGCGGAAGGACAGACGGACGACTGTATATAAAAACTGGGCGACTGAAAACTGAATGTTGACATAATTTACTTATATACTGTAAAGATATTAAATTTTTGTTAAAATTTTACTTAAAAAAAAATTTTTTTTTAAAGTGGGCGTTGTCCTTCTCCGATTTTGCTAATTTTTATTAAGGGTACATATAGTAATAGGAGTAACGTTCCTGCAAATTTCATCATGATATCTTCAACGACTGCCAAATTACAGTTTGCAAAATTTTAAATTACATTCTTTTCAAAGTGGGCGGTGCCACGCCCATTGTCCAAAATTTTACTAATTTTCTATTTTGCGTCATCAGGTCAACTCACGATGCCAAGTTTCATCGCTTTATCCTTCTTTGGTAATGAATTATTCCACTTTTCGGTTTTTCGAAATTTTCGATATCGAAAAAGTGGGTGTGGTTATAGTCCGATATCAATCATTTTAAACAGCGATCTGAGATGAGTGCTCTGAAACCTACATACACAAATTTCATCAAAATACCTCAAAATTTACTCAAGTTATCGTGTTAACGGATGGACGGACATGGCTCAATCAAATTTTTTTTCGATCCTGATGATTTTGATATATAGAAGTCTATATCTATCGCGATTCCTTTATACCTGTACAACCAACCGTTATCCAATCAAAGTTAATATACTCTGTGAGCTCTGCTCAACTGAGTATAAAAAGATAATAAAGTAATATACAGTTTAATATTTTTATAATAATAATGTTAAATGTTTAACGACTCATAATCGCTGATGTTATCCTCGCTAAAGAATCGCGTGGAATTCTAAATTATCACAAATCTAAACATCAACACATACATACATACACACTTAACGTCAACTTTCATAAATCATAATTTAATTTTAAATTAAATGCATTGCAAATAAAATAACCGGCAAAAGCAACAACTACAACTAAAGTTATCAAAAAGTCATGGAAAGGCCCCGTATTTGCGTAGAACCAAAAAAAAACACAGCGCAATGTAAAGTAAAAATAAAGTGAAAACGGCGAGCGGCAGTAATAAATTCCGATTTTGGTTTACAAACTGAATTACAATGATTACAAGTCAACAAAAAAGAAAAGCCAACAAAAACACCAACAAAAAGGCAATTGCTTTATGTGAATGTACACAAAACGCATTTAACAAATACAAAAATAAATGAAAAGCTCTCGCCAGCAGCTGGAGGGATTTGGATTTACTTGTTATTTTCAGATCGGAAGTTGGGACGGTTGGCCGAATCTTTGTGAAAAAAAAATAATAATAATCGTTAAAAATATGCTCAAATAACTGTGCGACATCTATGGTAAAAAATTAAACGCACGCACACACACACACACGCAAATACAAATGCAATTATAGCAATCAAATGAAAGTGGCATAGCCGACAACAACAACTGTCGAGTAGGAAAAAGGCAAAAGAGAAAACGGTTAACTTTTCATAAACACCTTTTCCGGTTGCCACAACAAAACAAGTTTGTGCACAACAGTGCCCCGAAAACAGACAGACATAGAGACGGTGTGTCATAAAAGAATGGCGGATGTACGCTTTTTACAATAACGCATTTAATTTAAATATGCATAAAAATAGTATAATAAATTTAAAAAAAAGAACATACCGCGATTTTACCAAATTCATTGTGGAGAGCAACTAATGGATGAATACGACATTATTTTATACTCAAATGTGTTAGCATATATTTATATTTCGTTAGGCATTTAAGCGTTTTGGCTCCTAAATAACCAACTGACGTCAATAAGGATTATCAAGTGATTTCAAGATTCTGTCAACTCGGTATTTGGCCATTTTTTGAGTGTCCAATTTGGAAAGAAATATCGCCCAACTAAAATCAAAAAAATCTTTCTCCAACCTTGGAAAAATCTATACTGCTCGAATTGATCTCTAACGTCTCTTCCCAACTATTCCTTTAAGAATTATATGCCGCTTACTCTCCATCCCCTTCTCTACCCTTTTTGTTTACCATTTTATTTACTCCTCTCTCTGCATCTCTTTTTTCCTCTCCCTCTTTTCCATCCCTTTTTTTCTCTCTAGCTCCGCCTTCTTCGCCCTCAACCGCTCCGTCTAACCCTATCTCTCCATCTTCGTCAAACTCTATCTCTTTCTCAGTATCTTTCTCCTTCTCTCGTTTTTCTTCTCTCTGGTTATTTTTATTCATCTCCATCTCTTATTCCCAGTCCAGGAGGGTTGTATGTATTTTTGAATGTTATTTCATAAAAAAGATTTAAAAAAAAACAAAATAAGGATGCACCACACTTTGAATTTTGGCATATGAAATATAGACAAAATCCGATTCTCATGTCTACTCAATATGCTTACAAAATTTCATGAGAATCATTCAAGCCGTTAGGAAGGAGTTCAACCACAAACAATGTGACACAAGAATTTTATATATAAAATAGAGCTTACAATTTTTTCTCGAACACAAGCAAGATTTTCGAAACCCGAGAAATCGAGAACTCGACTTTTCGCGAGATTCTCGTGTCTCGAAGTGCTCGTAAATCTCGCGAGCTTCTCGACATTCTTACTTAATCGCTGTATGGACAGTATTTATACACTTGGTTTTTTACTTGTGACTTTTTTTTATTATATTGCTTCAAAGACATTTAACTCAAAACATGTTTATTATGCATATAATTTTGTTCGCAATATTTTATTTTTCAACGACTCTCTCGCGAGATTCTCGAATCTCGAATTACTCGTAATACTTCCCGATCTTCTCGACTTTCAATTCAGTTGCTGCATTGGCAATATTCTATACATTTCGGGGTTTTTTACTTGTGGTTTTGTGGACATTTTGGCATGTGCTCAAAGACATCGTAAGCTCTATATAAAATAGCCAATGAATCGATTAAGTTGAATGTCGAGAAGCTCGCGGGCCTTGCGAGTAATTCGAGATTCGAGAATCACGCGAGCCTTACGAGTAACTCGAGATTCGAGAATCTCGCGAGCCTTACGAGTAATTCGAGAATCTCGCGAGAAGACTTGCGAGAAATCTCGTTTCAAAATGTGTGAGAAATCGTAATCTCTAATATAAAATACTGAAAATAATAAAAATCCTATAAATGCTTTATTTACATTTCAGTGTGCAACCTTAGATTTGAGTACGATTAGAAAGCCACATCTGAGAACAAATTGAGAACTGTCTTTTTCTCAATTTGAGAAAACCTACATTCTGCCACAAAGCTATGACACCGATTGTAGCATCTAAAGGTACAAATATCTGAAAAATAAAAATAGAATATCTATCTATAATGCCTCTACAGTCCCCTCTTTTCAATGATAAGAATAATTTTATTCATCTTAGACTAACAGACCTACGCATGATCTTCAGCATGTCACAGCTCTGCACATAGTTCCACGATTTTCCTGCTTCGTCGATCACGTACAGCTCTCGCCTTCTTTTAATCTCACCCAGTTTGATTTGGACGTCTACGGTGCAAGCTACGATGTATCCACTAGTTTAGCCAGCTCATCCGCTTTGTCATATCCATCTATTCCCATATACCCTGGGATACAATATCGACATATATTTCTGCCTATCCCGATTCTTTCTAGGGATCGATTACAATCTAATATTCGTTTAGGTGTTGTGCTATAAGCGATTATTGTCTTTATTGTTGCTTGGTCAATGTAAAAATTTACGTGGCTGCAGTTTAAGCTATTTTCCTACAATGTTTCTACCGCTTTACTTCCACCTGAAAAACACTACAGTGGTCTGGCAGCTTTTAGGATTTGTTTATATCCGGATCAACACAGTATACCGCAGGCGCTACTTCTTCCAATTCATATGGAACATGCGCCAACTAAAGGGAATTCGAGGTCTATCATCTTGCTCTAAATATGTTCCATAATAGTGAATTAGTGAAGACCACAACTGGGTATATAATATTCTTGTCCAACTGAACTTATATTTTATTTCTTTTTATTTTACAGTGTCAGTGACAAAAAATAATAATGGCAAAGCGGAAACAATGAAAATTATTGCAGAAGGATAATAAATTTAAAAGCTTCAAGCTAAAGCAACAAAAGTTCGCTTTCACCTCTTTCTCTGCCTATTGTAAAGTGGCACTTTTGTCCTTTCCGAATTGTGTATCGCCAACAGCTAATCACTCTGAGTCATGAGACATCCAACCGCATTAGCTTACAGATGGCGGGTATTTGTGCGTTAATCTACTTATGTACATACATACAGCAATACATATAAACGCACATTGTTTTTCTGCAAATTCCAAATGTTTTCACAATTATCACCGAATATTTCGTTGGATGTATGGGCGGATCCAGGGAGACACTTTGTGGGGGACACTTCACAAAAAAAATCCGATACTTTCGGTAGCCACTATCGACTTAAGCGTTTTTCCTATATCCAACTTAAGTCAACCGAAAAACTCTGTAGTTTCAACCGAAAAAAAAATATGTTAGTCGCTCATCCATTCATCGATATATCCGTCAGCCTATTTGTCCGAGTGATCTTTCGCTTATTCCCATGCATTTGGCGATGAAAAAATGTGCATGCATATATTGTTCATCAAAGTACATTTACACAGCAATTTCAGATATTAATTAATGGACTTTGGACAATCAACTTCGTCGTTTCCCGAAATGGTTACATATATAGCTCAAAGTTTAAAAATTAAAAGATGCATAAAGCCATATGGCTATCAGCCGAACGAAAAATATGGCACAGAGTAAAGGAAAAGTTTAAAATGTTAACAAAAATTTTCAAAAAGATGGAAGGTTTAATTAAACCCTGGTAAAATTTCTGTCAGAACGGAAGGGCGACCTGCTAAGCAAAGTTCAGGGAGTGCTCAGATTCTAGAGAAAAGTAGTATACGTCATCTTAAAAGGAAGCAACGTTGAAGCACCCAGCAAATGTCATAATATTCCACCCGCTCTTCACAAAAATTGCCATTGCAGCATTCCCCGGTTGGTTCGGGACAGATCATGCACATTTATTAAACGGTTTTATTTAGCTTGACTTGACAGGTTGCACGGCCGTTGTGAACGAATTTTGTAATTAAAATTTGAGTAACTTCCCGATAAGCTACAAGCTTGAAACTTGGAATCAGTTCAGAACCCCATTGACAATGCAATAGTATGAAAAAAACTCCGATGGGTGGCGCAAGGATCGAGATATTCAAAAAAATCGTATTTGTGGTCCGATTAGGCTCATATTTGGAACACATAATATATACAAGAATAGAAGGCGACCTATGAAAAAAATCACCGCTAGGTGGCGCAAGGATCGACATATTCAAAAAAATCGTATTTGTGGTCCGATTTGGCTCATATTTGGAACACATATTACATACAGAAATAGAAATCACTTCATGAAACAAAAATTCCGCTAGGTGTAGCAAGGATCGAGGTCTTAAAAAAATGTTTAAGTTAAGCGGTTTTATTGTGAACAATACTTAAATGAAATAATAATAATACAAAAAGCTAGAAAATAATTAGGTAGGTTCTAGGTACTAGTCATCACACTCCTCATCCATCTAGGGCGTTGATCAGACAATTAAATAAAAGCGTTGGACTCGTAAAATTTCTATTGATAATCATAAGTAAGACCAACTGAACCCTAATCAGGTTATGCTACGCCATGCAATTTTAGAAATTCCATGCGCTCAACACTTTTATTTAATTGTCTGTTCAATGCCCTAGATGGATGAGGAGTGTGATGACTAGTACCTAGGACCTACCTAATTATTTTCTAGCTTTTAGTATTATTATTATTTCATTTAAGTATTGTTTTCAATAAAACAGTTTAACTTAAAAATTTTTTTAAATTATTTTATTTTCAAGTTTTTGGTTTTTATTTAATTGCCCATTATTTCTTTTTCTATTTAGTTCATTTAGTGACTCATTATTACAAGGACTCTTTCCTGACAATTTGTTACAATCTAAGTCCTCAATACATAATCCTTCCAAAGGCTTTACTCGACTCTGCGCCATGTATGATTGTCTCTCCTCGAACTACAAAATATTTTGATGTCACTTCTACCGGACTATATGGAATATTTGTTCCAAATGTGAGCCAAATCGGACCACAAATGCGATTTTTATGAATATCTCGATCCTCGCCCCACCTAGCGGTGATTTTTTTCATAGGTATCCTTCTATTCTTGTACATATTATGTGGTCCAAATATAAGTCAAATCGGACAACAAATATGATTTTATGAATATCTCGATTGTTGCCCCACCTAAGGGCGATTTTTTTTCATAGGTCGCTTTCTATTCTTGTACATATTATGTGTTCCAAATATGAGCCACATCGAACCACAAATACGATTTTTGTGAATATCTCGATCCTTGCGCCACCTAGCGGCGATTTTTTTTCTTGCATTGACGTCGGGTTCTGACCTATATTCCAAGTTTCAAGCTTGTAGCTTATCGAAAAGTTACTTAAATTTCAATTACAAAATTCGTTCACAACGGCCGAGCAGCGGTACAGCCTGTCAAGTC
Organism: Eurosta solidaginis; assembly: GCA_029619165.1. Taxonomy (NCBI): domain Eukaryota; kingdom Metazoa; phylum Arthropoda; class Insecta; order Diptera; family Tephritidae; genus Eurosta; species Eurosta solidaginis. The sequence continues at coordinate 15,041 of JARSSU010023794.1, forward strand.
AAGATAAATAAACCCGTTTAAAAATACCCGTATTTGTGGTCCGATTTGGCTCACATTTGGAACAAATATTCCATATAGTCCGGTAGAAGTGACATCAAAATATTTTGTAGTTCGAGGAGGGGCAAGCATACGTGGCACCGCGTAAAGTAGGGTCTTTGGAAAGATTATGTGACCTAGATTGTAACAAATTGTCAGGAAAGAGTCCTTGCACTAATGAGTCACTAAATTTACTGAATAGAATGTGAAATAATAGGCAATTAAATAAAGACTAAAAACTTGAAAATAAAATAATATTGGTTAAACGATTTTATTGAAAACTATACTTACATTAACTAATAATAATACTAAAAACTAGAAAATAATTAGGTAGGTCCTAGGTACTAGTCATCACACTCCTCATCAATCTAGGGCGTTGATCGGACAATTAAATAAAAGCGTTGGACGCGTCAAATCATTTTTATTTAACTTCTTTTTTTTCAAGCTGATACTAATTTAATTCTTCCTTCTTGGTACGTTGGGGTGTGATATAGTCGCCTCCCCCCGTGATCCGCCACTGGTTGGGTGTCACAAAATTGCGCAGTTTTTCATATTTTTTTTTGTGTGTTTTATTTGTATATTCATTACTCTGCTTTATCTTTTTTATTTAACCTTTTTTGCACTTGTGTTCAACATATTTATTGGAAAATTTTTATTAGCTGCGAATTTGCTATGGAGTACTCACCCAGCTTGTTTGCTTGCATACACCCAATTGTTTTCGGATTTGTATTCATTATTTTCATTTGTGCGGCTTCTTTTTTAGTGCTGTTAAGTGGTGGGGTATTATATTTATTTTTCGGTGAAATGGTATTTCGTATGCATAGAATGATTTATGTTCTTAATAAGCCGCCAAATTGATGCTTTTTGAAAACTTCAATTGAATGGCAATGAAAGAGATAAAAGCTTTTCGAATTATTAAAATTGAATTGTTATATCATTTTTCAACAATAATTTATAGCTACTCCACCTGAAGGAGGGAATTAAATTGAGAGTCGCCGCGCTAATTCCGGACTATCATTATTTTCAAAGCTTTCATTATTTCATTCACCTGCGCCAAATAGAGCTGGAATCGATTCGATTTTTTGGAGAATTGATTTTTTCGATTCCATTTTTAAAAAAATATTGATTTAATCGAGTCGTATAAGTTTATAGCTACTTAATTTTTAACCCACTTTTTATCGTTTAATACCGCTCGCCAGTTTCTTCCTTGTTTCGCTAGCTGAGGAGTACCACCCGGTTCTGCACTTGCTCCTCCCATCGGGATGGGATTATTAGCGTATTCGAGACTCAAATATCATACTTTCTGTGTGTGTGTTTTTTTTAATGTATTTATAATAGGAAAACCGACCTCGAGTACCAAATAATTTTTAAGATATTCCAATTTCGTGCACAGAAATTTCTTCAGCGAGCCACGCTTTCTCTGCAATGTTAGCTTATAGATCAAACGGAAACTAGCTCTTTTAAATAACTCTCTATAAATCTCTTTTCATAGCTGCTGTGTCGAGACCGGATGGAATGACCCTTTGTAGTATTCGATTCAAAATTCCTGCCGACGATTTATGGTCCTCTCTGTTATGCCAAGTGCTCGGTCATGTTAGAGAATGCATGTAGATGTTTCGGCAAAGAAAGTATTTCTATGAGCACCAGTATTGGAAAACACACAAAGGAGGAGACCTCCGCCAAGAAGACTTGATCTCCATTGGTATTCGTAATTGTTGTCAGTTATTTTGTAACAGGGATAGCTGGCCTGACTTGTTACGCAACGCCGAAATCTCTTAGGCGGTTAAGCGCCAATTGGTGGGGATGATAGATTTTTTTCGTTCTTCTCCTTCTATTTAAAGCCACCAATTCAATAGGGCGTAGTCATTGTTTATGGTTCTAAATAAGGTCGAGCTTTTTAAAATACAAAAACTATTTCATTTGAATTTTGAATATCTGCCAATAAATCTTAATTTATAAAAAAAATTACAAAAAATATATTTTCTGCACCTTTTTATCGATAAAAACCATTTGTTACTGTAAGATGGTGCAAACTGGGAAGACTAAAATAATCGATTCTTCATTCCTCAAAATAAGATCGATTGAATCGATAAAAAAAAACGAAATCCAGCTCGAGCGCCAAATGAAGAGTGTGAGAAAGTCGTTGTGTTCATTTAAAAACTCAAATCTAAAGAATAGGGCTGATTACATTCACGACGGCAGTATAGCCGCCACATCTGTCATATTATTTTTACACATGTTCTTATGAGTGTCGTTATTTTCGTTGTAGCCAGATTAAACCTAATTCTATTTCTGTGAAGCGACAGTGAGTGGCGTCCTTTTTATTTTGTCAATAAAACTAAAATAGTAGTAAATAACAGATAATAAAAGCTAAAACATTCTTTTGGGCGTTTTTAAACATACAGGCCTGTTCTGGATTCCGATTCCGATCAATTTTTTCGGAATCGAAATGGATTGGTGTTCTCGATTTCGATTCCGACCAAAAATTATCGGTTTGAAAAGTATTGCCTCTGAGCAGTCGGAATGAAAATTAATTGGCAGATTATACATAAATGTTGCGATATTTGTCTTTCAAATAATTTTTTTTAAATTCTTCATTTTATTTGGAAGAGTTTTGTGTATTTTTTGTTTAAATTTGAGTTAAATTGGCATAATAAATCTTTCTTTAAAAACTTCCATCAAGAAATCTATTAGGCAAACAAATCGATGCTGATCGAAATGAAGTCGACCTGTTCTGAATTCCGATCCAGCGCATTTTTACGATTCGCACGCACAATAGCACGTATTCTTGCGTCTGCGCATCAAAAACCATATCTGCAGGCATTTTTTAATTAAAATAAAATTTTATGATACTTAAACCAAAACACATAAACAAAAACAGCTGATTAAACTGGTTACCGAATCGGAATGAAAACGATTCGAAATCGACTTCGAATCGATTTTTTACAATCGGAATTGAGAACACCAAATAGAAACCGAGTCGAAATCAATGTCGTTTTACTTTTCATTCCGAGTCGGAATTCAGAACAGGCCTGATAATTAATATTTTTTTCTAAATTTTGCGCTACTCTTTGCTGTAGTTTACATATATTGGTGGCTGCCGCTTTCAAAGTAATCAAGAAGTCAATGCTTGGCTACGGTTGCCGTCAAGCTTTGCTTTACAAAGACTGATTGAAGAAGAAAGATGTTGCAGGGACGAAAAATAGTGTGAAGCAAGCTTCACAAAATCTCTACTAGGTCACATTCACCACTTACCACAGCAGAATTTGTTAAACTACCACTGTCTGTATTTGTTATTTAAGAATTATGTACAAATAGTTATTCAGCTATTCTGTTCAGAATTTTAATATTTACTCTCTAGAACTCCAATCAGCGTATTTTGTGTGCTTAACTTATGTTAAAAATTGTGTTAAAGTTTTTGGTGTGGTGGAAGTGGCCTACTAGAATTTTGTGAAGCTCCGCTGCTATCCATTGAAGTTCACGCATGCAACATCTTTATTCTTCAATCAGTATTTGGCTTTATTGTGGAAAAATGGATACAGTGGAAAGCAGCGGAGCTTCACAAAATTCTAGTAGGTCACTTTCACCACACCACAAACTTTAACACAATTTTTAACATACTTTAAGCACACAAAATACAATGATTGGAGTTTTAGAGAGTAAAAATTAAAATTCTGAACACATTAGCTGAATAAAAAGTGTACAAATAATTGTTACATAATAAATACAGACAGTGGTAGTTTAACAAATTCTGCTGTGGTAAGTGGTGAATGTGACCTACTAGAGGTTTTGTGAAGCTCGCTTCACACTATTTTTCGTACCTGCAACATCTCTATTTTAAAATTGTCTCTGCCCTAACATAGGGCTGCGTGATCCCTGTAGAACAACGGTCCTCATTTAGTTAAATAATTATTGGCGCCACTTCACACGTATTATTATTCCCTTTCGTCTTTAGTTGTCGCTGAACAAGTAGAGTAGCAACATCGAGTGAAGCTATTGTTTATTTCCGCATTTGCGAAAAAATATTTTGCAAACAAACGCTCATGCGCAGAATGTTTTCATTTTTAATGTTAACACTTCATTTCATTCATGGCAGTAACACCGCCACAATCACGCAAGATGTTGCGTTTGTAAATATAAAGAAACTTCAGACAATTGAAGTTTATTTCCCCTTGCCCATTCACATACAAAATTTTGTGAAACATTGTTATAAGCATTCTCACTATACAAGGAATAAACTTGCTAAGATATTTTATGTCCTATTTATGTTAGTTTGTTTAATGGTGTGTTCAATTTATACTTAATATTTAAGAATTCATGAGCTTAACACCGGCTTATAATAATTAAATATTCAGTTATTATGTTTTTGTCAGTTTCTCTTATAAACATAATAATATTCAATTATTATAAGCCGGTGTTAAGCTATGAATTCTTAAATTTTAAGTATATTTTATGTCCTATTCATTTATTAAATTGCAGTTTTTAAATGTGAAAAATGTTAGAAAAGTTACCAACAAGTAGTAAAGATAGTTTCACTTGCAAAGTGTGAACGTACTCTCAGCCAAAGCAAATATCAAATTCTTCTTCTCATGCTGCCGATCTCAATAAAAATACATGCAATCTACCCATAATGCATAAGATTGTGTTAAACGCATCTATATGAAAAACTGCTTGTGTATATAATTTTTTGCATGTATTTTGTAGTTGTGGCTACTATCCGTGCGAGACATGCATTTCGTGCACTGTTTGCAAGACAAAGCTTACTGATACCGAAAATTAATCAGACAAGCATTAGAAAGTCGGCCCAAATTGACAATTTTGCATGCAATGCTAGATAAACACTTTTTGTCACTAAGGCCCGGTTTTTCAGTGCGAGTTTTAAATACAATTAAAGTTGACTGAGGTTAAACTTATTAACATAACATTTTGCCGCTCAACTCAGCTTAACCGGCCGAAATGGCGCGGTCAACTTTGACTGGAGTTTAAACGCGCACCTGTGAACTAAACTTAAGTAAAGCAATGTCGAATTCAAAACGAACATTAAGTTGAACTATGACTAAAAAATTTTTATCAACCTTAGCAAATTTAAATGTACCTCTGTGTGAAAATACCAATTATTACCTTTTTATAAACTCCTTCTTCAATGGTTCAACGGCTGCACTCTTTGAAATGCCCTTCAGACGTCGTTGCCGCTTAATCAAAGCTAAAACGTTTTCGTAGTTTGAAATATATACATTTATGCATTTTGCAAGACCCCAATGAAGTAATATGTATGTATGTATATATACATACATATAAGGAAACCAAATATTTAGAGTTTAATATTATTTTTTCTATTTTGGATTCCGATTGCATTTGAATCTGTCGATTCAATTAAGCGATAAAGTTTTTCTTGTTTTAAACCAGAAACAACCATCGATTTGTAGGTTTCCAACCAACAAGGAATGAAGGGAAAAAGTTGATTGGATGTAGGGTAAAGTTACACCGAATAAGGGGATACAAATAAATGAAAAAAGCAACACAATTAATGAGAAAATGCAAAAGAAGCAAAGCAAAATCAAAATCGAAATCAAGCAAGCAAATAAAATGTTGTAAAAAAATTTAACTCATTTAAAGCAGAGTTTTGAATTGAAATCGATAAGAACATCCGACTCAAATAGAAAAAACTAATTTGCTGGAATAACGTAAGTAGCTCTCATGCAGCGGGATAAGAGAAAGTTGTAGAAAATTAAAATGGTGTAAGGCGGAGGAATAATGATGGTGTTGCAGTGAAATTGATTGTGTCGTGTGAATGAACACTTTTTAACCTACTTTTGTTCAATTTGTTTCGCAACAAACCAATCGCTCATTATCTGCTCATTTAAATGAGTGTTTTAATGGGTTTTTAAATGGGGGCATCGCAAGGAAGGGGCAAACTGACTAATTTTTATTGAAGACAAGTAAGGAAGGCTAAGTTCGGGTGTAACCGAACATTACATACTCAGCTGAGAGCTTTGGAGACAAAATAAGGGAAAATCACCATTTAGGAAAATGAACCTAGGGTAACACTGGAATGTGTTTGTATGACATGGGTATCAAATGGAAGGTATTAAAGAGTATTTTAATTGCGAGTGGGTCATAGTTCTATAGGTGGACGCCATTTCGGGATATCGCCATAATGGTGGACCAGGGGTGACTCTGGAATGTGTTTGTACGTTATTGGTATCAAATTAAAGGTATTAATGAGGGTTTTAAAAGGGAGTGGACCTTAGTTTTATATGTGAAGGCGTTTTCGAGATATCGACCAAAATCTGGACCAGGTGATCCAGAAAATCTTCTGTCGGGTACTGCTAATTTATTTATATATGTAATATCACGAAAAGTATTCCTGCCAAGTTTCTAAGGGCTTTTGATTTCGCCCTGCACAACTTTTTCATTTTTTCTACTTAATATGGTAGGTGCCACACCCATTTTACAAAGTTTTTTCTAAAGTTATTTTTTGCGTCAATAAGCCAATCAATTACCATGTTTCATCCCTTTTTTCGTATTTGGTATAGAATTATGGCATTTTTTTCATTTTTCGTAATTTTCGATTTCGAAAAAGTGGGCGCGGTTATAGTCGGATTTCGGCCATATTTTGTACCAATACAAAGTTAGTACAGATAAGTACGTGAACTGAGTTTAGTAAAGATATATCGATTTTTGCTCAAGTTATCGTGTTAACGGCCGAGCGGAAGGACAGACGGCTGACTGTGTATAAAAACTGGCCGTGGCTTCAACCGATTTCGCCCTTTTTCACAGAAATAAGTTATTGTTCCAGAATCTAAGCCCCCATCAAATTTCACAAGGATTGGTAAATTTTTTTTCGACTTATGGCATTAAAAGTATCCTAGACAAATTAAATGAAAAAAGGGCGGAGCCACGCCAATTTTGAAATTTTCTTTTATTTTTGCATTTTGTTTTACCATATTATTACTGGAATTGAATGTTGACATAATTTACTTATATACTGTAAAGATATTAAATTTGTTGTTAGAATTTGACTTTAAACCACCGCTGTATAGCATGCCTAAAGCGTACTGATGATGGAGGCTTAGCACCCTTCGAAATGGATCTATCTGCGCAGCTATGGCAGGTTGTCTGAAAAATTTTCTACTTACTATTCCAAAAACTAAACACAATTTTTCAAATTTAGAAAAATTAAAAAAAAATAACAATAATTATCATTAGAAAAAAAATTATTGTTCTGGCCTTGAGCTCGATTCGAACCTTGAATGATTTATCAATAGGCCGATAAAAACAAAAACAATTTGACTTTAAAAAAAAATTTTTTTTAAAAGTGGGCGTGGTCTTTCTCCGATTTTGCTAATTTTTATTAAGCATACATATAGTAATAGGAGTAACGTTCCTGCCAAATTTCATCATGATATCTTCAACGACTGCCAAATTACAGCTTGTAAAACTTTTAAATTACCTTCTTTTAGAGGTGGGCGGTGCCACGCCCATTGTCCAAAATTTTGCTAATTTTCTATTCTGCGTCATAAGTTCAACTCACCTACCAAGTTTCATTGCTTTATTCGTCTTTGGTAATGAATTATCGCACTTTTTGTGTTTTTCGAAATTTTCGATATCGAAAAAGTGGGCGTGGTTATAGTCCGATATTTTTCATTTTAAATAGCGATCTGAGTTGAGTGCTCAGGAACCTACATACCAAATTTCATCAAGAGACCTCAAAATTTACTCAAGTTATCGTGTTAACGGACAGACGGACGGACGGACGGACATGGCTCAATCAAATTTTTTTCGATCCTGATGATTTTGATATATGGAAGTCTATATCTATCTTGATTCCTTTATACCTGTACAACCAACCGTTATCTAATCAAAGTTAATATACTCTGTGAGCTCTGCTCAGCTGAGTATAAAAAATGGTTAAAATATTTAAGATGTTGTCAATTAATATGATTTATATGGAGTAAGAGGCAAATGAAAGCTAAACAAACTATCCGAAGAAATATTAATAGTTGAGGTGAGATATTCTATTTAAGTTATATTTTCAACAATATCCACCCTGCAGCGAATTAATTCCGAACTACCGCATTGAGAGACGATACTAGTTCTACTTTCGTCCGTCCCCTCGCAACTCTGACATCTTTAACATTGCAATTGACTCATTTGCAGACCTTTTGAACTCGTTCTTAACTGGCTCAGTCTTGGGTGGTTCATAAATAATATCTGCCTTTGAGTAATTAGTTTCAATTAATATATGTAGCTCAGACTCAAACGTTTTTATTACAAGTCTGGCTACCCGCCTCTGCAACCGATTAACACCAATTCGGCGGTATTCAATGAACCGCTAGTGCGAAATTGGTATTTGCTCGACTACGCCTATTTTCGCTGCAAAGTACAGATCACCGTATTAGATCATCGTACGTAATGTACCTTACATTCTCAATGCCGCCATGGTATGAGGATAGTGTGCTTGAATGCCGGCATCTATGCCCCGTTAACCGTCGATATGTACATATACCGGAGTAACAATGAAAAGTCTTTTTCGAAACTTTTCTAAGTAGAATCGCCCCACGATAGTGGTTTCACAAGCTCTTGAGGTGTATTTCTGACACATATCTGATATCTCAAATGCAACTCTTTCTTCTTGATTGGTCAAACTGGGTGCGAACTCTGCCATATAAGCCAGAGCTGCGGGCTCTTCCAGACTTTTCTTAAACATACAATACCTATTTTTTATTTCAAGTTTCACTAGGGCTAGACGCTTATCTTGTCGTTGGTGCCAGGTAGTTAGTCACAGAGAGACTTATTTCGTTTGTACCTACACCTTTCTCGGGGTTGGAGGCGGGTGACCATGAACTGCCATCCGCAATCTAGCCGTTATGTGGAAGGTGCTTATCTATATTGGTGTGCATTTATTTATAAGGAGCTTTCCCGTATGCGTTGCAGTGACCAGTGGTGCCTCTTACCCTATATAAGGTTAGACCCCGATTGGTTGGAGAAATCTCTATCAAACGGGCACACACTAACGGGACGTGCTTGACCCAACCAAGTGAATTAGCGAGCACATTATAAGCTGTGAGTCAGACGTGGAGTAATATGGTAACGTAAAGACAAATTGGGTCGAAAAGCGGGTGACAAGCGCGTCCAAATAGCCAAGACGAGTGGAGCAAACCCTCTCAACCAGACAAGATAAGGAACTGCTCCGCGCTTATGATACGTGTTCGGCCCAAGCGACCGGAGGGGCGATCACTCGACATTGGCCTGTGAGATAGAAAAAACGGGTTGAAGGTAGTTCGCTGCAAAAACTTTACTGCAATAAACCCTCAGTACTGCATTTGCTAATAGGAACAAAAATCTTCTTCCAAGAGCTGTAAGGAATGCTAACTGCATTGACAAGACATGTGAGTCGACAACGCAACCTTAAAGGCACAGGCTCAGTTTGTCGCCTCTCCTATGGATACTGGTAGACAGCGAAATCTTGTAAATCTTCAGAACAAAAGAAACTAGGGTAGTAGCATAGGCTAATAAATCCCTTTCCATGATCAGTGAAGTCAAAGAAACACTTTACATTTTGCAACAAAACATGCGAAGGGTGATTCCCACAAAAACTGAGCTTATCACGCTCGATAAAAAAAAAGTATCTCCTTAAACTTACCAAAACTAAACTACACAACGATTAAAATCTGATCAAAGAAACTTCTAGTATAGTATTATAACTGGAAAAGAGCCTGCGGGAAGAATTGGGGCATGTACAATACAGTAACAAGACCTATAATAATGTAAGATGTGTTATTTCTATAACGGGTAAGATGTTCTAGTCTGGTGGAAAGCTCTAGACAAAAAGGGCAATTGATTGAAAGTTGGGAAGGTGCAAGACCTAGAATTTCTAGAAACAACTGCTGGAAAATTGGAAATGGGATTGAGAATGCAATGACCACTGAAACTTCCGAATTAGATATAAACGAGGCGGGAAGCTATGCACGACCTACACTGGGTTATCTCCTTTTTTGATTTTGAAGTCGTAAAGTCCTTATGACCATGTTAGGATAGGAGATAAACTAGCGTCCTTCTCATATTAAACGTATCTTAGAGAACTTACGAACCTCGTCAGAAGCCACTCTGATATCGCACAATACTTTGGCTATGGCCTGTATATATACCTGTAAGCTGTAAGGGTAATGAAGATACGGGTCACCATTTTAACATAACTCAGTACAATCATCGGATAGAATTGACCTCTTGTTCTTACTAGGCTAGAGCATTACCAATGGACAAAAATTATCGTGTATTAGAGTGGTTAGTTCTCATGCATGATTTTCTCAACCCAACCTAACCTTTGCTTATTATACAAAATCCATATCAAGAAGTGCCTATAATAAGAGAAAATAGCAACATATTTGTCTTATGTGACTAAAGCTTGAATTTTTACTGGGAGGTTTTCCCTTTTTATCGTAAGAGGCATTTTCACACCTCTCTTAAATTTTTTGCAATTTTCCACCATACCTCACATTGTACTCGATAGCAAAGTGGCTATGCAAGCTGCGTATTTTATTTCCTTTTATTTATGTTAATGCACATAAAATTATATAAAAATAAATAAGTAAAAGCTTAAGCGGTGATGTAGAAAATACGATATTTAATAAACATTCTTAGCGAGAATAGAAAATAAGAGTAGGTACTACACATAAATATCATAAATACGTCAGTATTATATACATACATACCAGTAAGGTTAGTTTATTATGGAAAATGTACACGGCAGAAGGGTACAAAAAATTGTCCTTGAATTACATATGCTTTGCAACTGGAAGGAAAAGGGATACAATAAAGTTGTTGACGGATGAAAGAAACAACTAGCAAAGCATGAAAAAAGAATAAACTAACACAGACACAAAGAATTACAATATAAGGATAATAAAGGCAAAATATATTGCAATGAATTGCTACAAATTCATTTCATCACTAACTACTCAGGCAATGCGGGCTAAGGCGCTCACTCGCTGACCATGGAGCAGCACAACAAAGCTTTTTGCAAAAGAAAGAGGAAACTATGAAAAGAAGTTTATATGTACGCATAGGGGTAGCGCATACAATCCCGATAAACTTTTCATGTTTCAACATGTTTACTTTCGGCACAGGCAATCCTGAATGTAAGAGTAAGGGTAAGCGTAAGGGCAAGCGTGGTGTTCGCTAGTTTGTATTCTATATGGGGGATGTATGAATAGAATGTAAATGCAGGCTTGGCGTGTGGTATTGGTATACTGTATGGAGTACCAGATAATGTAATCGAAATTGTTGTCATTAAACTGAAGCGTAATGTGAAAACAAGATACGTGGTAGAGCCAATATGAGCAAAATCACATAGCAACACAAGGCAAACACGTAATCTATAAACCTTATAAAATAAAGTCGCTAAATGCCATGTATGCACATAACTTCACACAGAATGCTCCGATTTTAAAACGGGTTTTTGCATTTGAAAGCTTAGCTACGTGAGATGGTACAGTTAATATAATATGAAGGTATATATTATAGGGGCGTGGCAAATTGCCACAATGTAGTCAAAAATCATAAAATTTTTGTTTACACAGCTATAACTCATAAACGGATACATGGATTTAAAAAATTCTACTTTTCAGTAAAACTTTGAAATATTTACCTTCGATCTGCATCAAAAAAAATACTTGATTCCTTTCTTATATCAGCCAAATTGTTTAAACAAAAGTAACATTTTTATCAAAAATGCGTATGTGTGTTTGTTCGTTGTGAACTGTCCGCGCTAATTGCTTTTGAGTGAGGCTTGATGCGACACATACATACGTACATATATAGCATTCGCTGCGTTATTTAACTTCGGGCGTAGGTTTATAGGTATGTATGGATGTACATCAATACATAGTATAAAACAAAGTCGCTTTTTCTGTCCCTATGTCCCTTTGAATGCTTAAACCTCTAAAAATACGCATCAGATTTTGATGCGCTTTTTTTAATAGATAAAGAGTGATTGAAGAGGAAGTAACGGATGAACATATTTGGCTGAAAATTGGTGGAGGGGTAGCTTAGAACCAGGAGCCAGACATAGGATAATTTTTATCCCGTTCTGGATAGGGTCTTGAGATGAAAACGTGGACCTGGGTAATCCTGGGATATGTTTGTACAATATGGGTATCGAATGTAAGCTGTTTATGAGTACTTTGATACGGGGTATTTTTCGTGCCCGCGTGTAACTAGGGTCTCGAGATATAAGCGAAAACGTGGACGCGGGTACCCCTAGAATGTGTTTATAGAATACGGATAACAAATGAAAGCTGTTGATGAGTGCTTTAGTACAAGGTAGTTTTCATACCTGTTTGTGAAGGGTCTCGAGATATAGGCCAAAACGTGCATCAGGGTAACACTAGGATGTGTTTTTACATTATGGGTATCAAATTGAAGCTGAAGAGAGCAGAGTTAGATGGAAAAAGCTTATTAAAATGTATGGAGATAGACCAAATTTAGGGCAGAACAACGTCTGACGGGTCTGCTAGTCTACATATAAATTAAAGTCTCACAATACACAATTTTTACGCATGCAAGTGCACGAAGAGATGTATACACTGCCGGCTTGGCAAAAATGAGCAAATGCGTGAGTTTTAATTCTTATACACAAATTGTTAAAAATAACAAACCGCGGGTTAGGTGTTCAGGTTAAAGTTGAAAATATTTTACATTTCAGAGTTTTGTTGGTTGTAACAAATTTATTGTAATTTGGCGACCACCGTGGTGTGATGGTAGCGTGCTCCGCCTACCACACCGTATGCCCTGGGTTCAAACCCCGGGATAAGCAACATCAAAATTTTAGAAATAAGATTTTTCAATTCGAAGAAAATTTTTCTAAGCGGAGTCGCCCATCGGCAGTGTTTGGCAAGCGCTCCGGGTGTATTTCTGCCATGAAAAGCTCTCAGTGAAAACTCATCTGCCTTGCAGATGCCGTTCGGAGTCGGCATAAAACATGTAGGTCCCGTCCGGCCAATTTGTAGGGAAAATCAAGAGGAGCACGACGCAAATTGGAAGAGAAGCTCGGCCTTAGATCTCTTCGGAGGTTATCGCTCCTTACATTTATATATATATATATATTTTTTTTTAACAAATTTATACATTATTAGGATAGACTTATATGAAATGATAATTGCACAAAAAAAGAAATTAATAAAAAAATAAAACACAAGTATACAAATTTAAAAAAAAATTTAAATAACATAAAATAAAATAAAATAAATTAAAATAAAATTAAAGCAAAATAAAATAAAATAAAAAAAATTTATTAAATTAAATTAAATAAAACTAAATTAATTTAAAATAAATTAAATTAAATTAAATTATATTAAATTAAATTAAACTAAATTAAAATAAAATAAAATGAAATAAAATAAAATACATACACTTTCGGAACAATCAAATTGTCGGACACAGAGTTGGAGTTCGTGAAAATAGCAACAAGGACGCTGCTAACAAAACTTGGTGCACATCACCCCAAATCTGCGATAGAACGCTTTTACTTGCCACGCCAGGATGGTGGCCGAGGCATGGTAGATATTAAACATCTGCACAAGAAATGTGTTCATAAGCTACGCACATACTTTCAAAACCAACACAGCCCCCTCTTAGAAACGATATGCAAGGCGGATTTGAAGTATTCCCCACTAAACCTGCATGATGTTACGACGCACGAGCTCCCCTCCGATCGAGAGCACATACAGTCTCTGATAAAGGGTGGAAAATGAAAGCTATTCATGGAAGACACGCATATGCTCTGGAACATGCAGAAGTGGACAAATCAGCATCCAATGAGTGGTTAAGTCACTCTGGTATTTACGCTGAAACCGAGGGGTTCATGCTGGCCATCCAAGACCAGGTTATTGCAACAAGGAACCACTGCAAATATGTAATGCGAGCTCCTATTGAAAATGATAATTGTAGACGATGCCAAAGACATCCCGAAACAATTCACCACATAACCGGTGCATGTGTTACATTGGCGGCTACCGAATATTTAACAAGGCATAACCAGGTAGCAAAGATCGTACATCAAACACTAGTCTCTGCGTTATGATCTAATTACAGCGGAATGCCCATACTACACATATACCCCAGAGGCAACGCTAGAAAACAGCGCTTTCAAAATGTATTGGGACCGGTCTATTCTAACAGATCGTACCATGCCACATAACCGACCTGATATAACGATCGTAAATAAGCAGGAGAATCAGGCTTACGTAATAGACATAGGTGTTCCAAATACACACAACCTACAGGAGTGCTGCGAGAAAAGATCAAAGTCTGGCACACGAAATTAAGGAGATGTGGAAACTACACAGAGTCGACATAATTCCCATTATAATATCTTCAACTGGAGTTATCCCAAAATCACTAAACTGTAGCCTTGAGAAACTTCAACTCACCGAAAAGCGACGAGCGATACAGAAGGCTGTGATTTTATCGACAAGCTCTATAGTTAGGAAATTCTTAAGCATACACTAATCTACGATGATTTATATAAATTTAAAAACCTGATACATATGTAGTTATTTATAGAAATCTTACCAATAGCTGTATACCAAACCAATGTAACTAGTTAATAGAATTAAATAGCACTAAGTATCTTGTTGTTTATAACCGATATTTAAGGCAAACCCAATTTTAAGTAAAAAAATAAATTAAATAAATAAAATAATATAAAATAAAATAAAATAATATAAAATAAAATGAAGTAAATAAAATAAAAAAAAATAAATTAAAATAAAATAAAATAAAATATAATAGAACAGAATACAATAAAAAAATAAATAAAGTAAAAAAATAAAACAAAGTGAAATAAAATTAAAAAAAAATAAAATGTTAAATTAAATTAAACTAAATTAAAACAAAAAAAACAAAATAAAATAAGATAAAATAAAATAACATAAAAAAAGTTTAGTTAATTTAATCGACTTTAATCGACGAGTTATTAGTGTGTTAGCGAAAAGTTTTGATTTTTCATCGAAAAATTAACGATACGATATCATCATGTTATCGACTTACTATCGGATTTTTACCAATTTTTATCAAAAATTTTCGAAATTTTATCGGATAAAAGGATATCAATTTGTTTTCTGAACCTTATAGATATCGGCGTGTTCACCCAAAAATTTTTGGGTTTTTATATCAAAAATCTATCGATTTGTTACCGAAAAGCTGTATCTCTTATTGGAGTGTTACGAATTTGTTATCGGCTTGTCAACGACGACTCATTGGTTTTTAATGAAACAGATGCCAATAAAATTTTAATATAAAATGTATGACAAGTGTGTTATCCTTCGATAACAAGCCGGCTAGAAACCAATAGGAAGACGATGACAAACTGATAACAAATCGAAATGTTGACAATAATAAACCGATAATAAAACAAAAACTTTTCGTAAGCGATTGTTAAGAATAAGAAACCGACGAAGCTCTCCCCAAAAATTCCGAATTTATTTGTTTCTCTGTTACCGCTGTTGTGGTTAACCTTCAACCCCTTGGAGAGCTCTTGTTCAAAACATTAATTTCCTAAACGTTCAACTGTAAGAGGAGTAGAAATTTGGGGATTCCGAGGCTGTAATCTGCAAATTTAGTGACATGGAAAACAATTTGCATCCCGTAGTTTCGGGATATGAAATCCCGTAATTGCTAACCTTTGTATATATGTATGTATGTAGATGGTAAGATCTTCATAAAAAAATATGACACCACAAAAATCTTTGAAGCGAAAAAAGAGCGAAAGAATTAAAATGCTGACAAAATGCGTGGTGACACATCAACTAGTGACTGAAGCTGGAGCAACAACAAAAATAGTAAAAATGAAAGGAAATGACAAGAAAAAATATCTAGTGTAACACTATAGTGCTATGTATTCAAAATAAAATAACAGTACCGCTTGCAGAAAAGGACGAAATCACAACTTTTATTATAAATTTAAATGTAGGCAATTTGTAACGGTCGCCGCCAGAATGCGTAAAGTAAGTAGACTAGCGGAAAGCAGTGCGGCTTTGGGAGCTCCTTGAAAAGTGTAATAAAAAATTTACGTTAAAGCAATGAGAGGAAAATAGTAGGAAGTGTTTGTTTAATTCGCAAAACTTAGTAGTTATTTTGTGAAGATAGAATTCTCTAAAAATCGGGTTTAGCAGAAATAGTTTAATTCCTGTTTGATTCTCTTTATACTAAAGCTCAAAATAAACTCGCTTTCAAAGGATAGTTGAATAGAGTGAAAAGTGTAGGAAAGTAAAGTACGACGTCTATCTTTTATATATTTTGAGAATTGTGACTGGTATAGCGTACTCGGAGCTAAAGTTCTCTGCGTTAATAGTCAGTAGTTTGCTCCAATTTATTGAGAATAAGAAGAAAAAACGTGCAAAATAGTTTGAGTAATTCTCTGGTTTAATCTAGTTAAAGATAAATTCCTTGAAAGTCTTAGAAATCGCACCATTTCCATATGTTTACCCCTCCTTACGATTTTTTTCAAATACATCGATCTATGCGCGTCCAAGTGGAACTTTTTGGAAAGTATTTTACTGCCTTTGGCCCCTGAAAAAGGTTTGAAATTTCAGTTATCTAGCTAACCGGGAAGATAGTTAAAAATTGGTTGCAATATTCTAAGTCTTGGATGAGTTTTCTAATTATTTTTACCCGGGCGACATCTGGTCGAGCTTTTTTCCTCTTTATTGAGTTGTCTCGGTAAAGGTCTTCTCCTTTCTGTGCTTTCGAACTGCGATGTCGATTGAGATGCCTCCTTGTTCGAAGCGTCTGCATCCACTCGCATATCATTACCTAGCCAGCGAAGGTTTTGGGCTTTATTAGCTGGTTTGTCTTCATCTCTGCGTTAAACTCCACTTCTTTGATAGTCGCCTTCCACTTCATGAATAGGACCATAAATCATACAGAGAAATTTTCTTTCTAACATTCCAAAAGCCATTTTCTTGACACCGTCCATAATTCCGAGCCATACATCAGCACAGGTATGATGAGCGACTTGAAGAGTGTAATTTTTGTTCCTCGAAAGGGGGCTTTACTTTTCAATTGCAAACACAGTTCAGAGTAGCACTTGTTGGCAAGAGTTAAGAGTGAGAGTTTGATGGACGAATTCCCAAATTTATATCCGCCAACAGCAACGTTGCTGCCATAGCCCAAATGCCCCGATTCTTTCAGCAAGTACTTCGTCTTGTCCTCCCTTACCGCAAAACCAACTATTTTGGCGCTGTCAAATGATGCAAATGAAGCGTGTTTTCTAGGATCCGGAGCATCGTAGATATCTAGTCGGTAGTAGATTTACCAAGACTAAAGTCGCACTGATAACGTCCAATCAGTTCGTTGATTTCGGACTTCAGTCTCTCGCGCAGTACGTTAGATATAATCTTATACGCGCTATAAAGCAGGCTGATACCGCTGTAATTACCGCGGTTTGCAGGATCACCTTCGTGGAAACATGCGTCGTTCGACTATATTTTGCATAGGCATTTGCAGATGCATGCTCCTTATCAACTTTTCGATTATTGACATCCTCACTCCGCCTTTGTCGGGTGCCGGAGCGTGTTGATTACGCCATTATCGTTACTGTAGGAATCTACCGCGGTCTTGAAAAGAATTTTCGGGCAATATTCCCAACGGCCAGCATCTGAAGCACTACCGCCGTTTCGCTGAGCTGGAGTGACGCGTGTCCCCCTAGGGATATTGATTTCCCTTTTTTAAGAACAAGGTTCGCCGGGCAATTCCTGGCATAAGGGTTCGACGCCTCTTTATCGATATTACTGAGGACCTCGTTGAGCTTTTTTTTCTACATACGGCTGAATTCTCAGGTGCCATAATTCTTCCTTATGCTTGCGGAGGTGACTTCTAAGGTCCCTGGGAGGCGGTTCTCTACAATCTGATGTCTGGTGTTCTGGGGACACAAGAAGACAGTCCGCAGCGGTTCTGAGAGCGGTGTTTTGACAGGCCTGTATTTTCTTCGTCACGTCACAGCCAGTATTTTTGGGTGCAAGACAGTTGGTAGTGTAATTGCATCGACGTGGATGTCCAATATGGCCGACGTTTGTTTTGTGTGTATTGTAAACAAGGTCGCCAATGATTTGGTCGGTGTTAATGTCAGTTTTGCGATCCGAAAAACCTGTAGAGATCAGGGAGATAGTTGCTTATTTTATTACATAGTTCATTGATGGGTGGGCCGGGACCTGTAGGCATTATCGAGCAGTCATCGGCGCAGGGTACTCCTTGTGGCGAGTGGGGATGGTACACCACCCTGTGGCACTCCTTCTTTATAATTCTTCTGGGTTTAGATGTTGCGTTCCTAAATTTTGCCGATTCCTGCCAACCAGAGAGATAATTTTCGAGCCATCTTTTGAGACTAGGAAGAAGAGGGGCCTCTTCCAAGAAAGTCTATCGCTACGAGTACTGTTCTGGGTGGGGTTTTTGATTCAATCCGCAATTTATCTGTTTGTTCATGGCGTTTAGTGGTAGTGAAATATAGTTTTCGAGAGACATGCCGATAATTAAGAAAACGCAAGTTTGCGGTGAAATAAAGGTGCAGAATGGCTTTAATTGTGTTGGCCACTGGCGATAGCAGAGATATCGGACGATCACACTCCCCTACATTACCTGGTTTCCCACGCTTTTGTAGCGGTATTTCCCTGGCCCTACCCTTTACATGGGATGATGTAGGTGGAAAGAGACAGTTTGAAGACATACGCTAGATATTTAAATCCCTCTTTGCCAAAACGCTCACACATTTCTTCACATCCTACAGCAATTTATCGCCAAAGGCAATGTTGTATTAACAGTGCTTCGCCCCATGCAATGGGCAGGACCACTCAAAAATTGACATCAAAGTCCTCTAACGGGAGTCCAAGGTGTTTCAACAGGGGCGGACCATAGGGAGATAGGTGTTAGAGGCGTAGGTTCTACATTACAATTGAAAAGATGATTGGTGTCATGTGGGGACACATCACATGCATGACATACATTTCGTATGTCGGTGTTGATTCTGGACAAGTAAGAGTGTAACCTGTTATAGTATCCAGAACGAAGTTGGGCCAGGGTGACTCGTGTCTCCCTTGGTAGTGTGTTTTCTTCTCCTGCAAGGGCGGGATATTGCATATTAATAACGGGGTTCACCGGGCGCGTCCTGATAAAGGCGTTTACCGATTCTGTGGGGATATAGCCAAGGCCGTGATTATGCTTACTTGGACCAAACGGCAGTGTTGGCAGGTGCCGGATATCGTCATAGTGCATTAGGAGATGTTCTCTTAATCCCCAGGGAGGCGGTGCTAAATCAAGCAGTTGTATGCTAGGATGCCCTGGTTTGTGACAATTAAGCAAGAAATGCTTGTTCAAGCAGTTGTTTGCTAGGATGTCCTGGTTTGTGATAATTAAACAAGAACTGCTTGTTCGGCATTTCGTTGTGCTCT